>BGPR01020337.1:9573-27995 GCA_013235015.1 Araneus ventricosus | reverse complement strand
GCTTATTCAGTCATATTGTTTATATTTGCGTCAGTCTATTCTGCATGCACTGTTCAGCAACGGATTCCGAGACTACCACTTTTGGGCGATTTTACACCGGAAAGGGGTGTCAGGCAATGAGTCATATGAGAGCATTTCCGGAGTTCTTTGTTAGATCACGCTCGTTAAAATGTAAACATCACCCTCCCATTCTTCACTTTCCCCCTATTTTGATGAAAATAACGCCGCCCGGCGCAAGCGCAAAAGCGCGGAGGGTTTCCGAATCCGTTGCTAAACATTAATCTCAGAGCGACAGTGGAAGATAACTTTGCGAAATTTTAGTGATTCGAGTTACTAGCAGCGTTGCTTTTTAATTACCATGAAAAAAAGTATAGAGGAAGGAAATTTTTACGCAGTTCCTTGAACTTTAAATTCGCTGCCATTCTAAAGCGAATTAAACTTGCGTGACAAATAAATTCATTCTTTTTAAAATTAAAATTTCTAAATTTATGTAGACAATTCATATAGGCCTACTTGATTTTATAACTCTTTCAAATTCTTCTGTGATCTGATTCAGAATGAATAGATAGTAAGCGGTGGTCATTAATTATTGGACCCATTTCAAAAATTAATAAAAAAACTAATAATGTTACAACTACGTTTCCTTTTTTACATGAGAATGCATTTTAAAAAGGTTTTTTTTTTCATTTCAATTCCTACTATTAGTTCACACTCTCCCTATATATATATATATATATATATATATATATATCTTGTTCAAATTTTGAATCCTTAATAAAATACTTTTTATTCATCCACTCAAGTTCAAATACATTTTTTAAAACTTATAGTGAATGACACTTGATGTTAATACAGTTTTTTCAAATATTAATTCAATAATTAAATTTAAGTAATTAATTTTATTTATTAGAGCCTAGCAACTTTGCCGCAAAATCGCCAAATTTGTCGCCAAGGTCGTCAAATTTGTCGGTAAGATTAGGATCTCAGGGAAACGACTTTATAGCTTTGTAGCGATATGGAATTTCATGGTGCAATTTGCAGGAGGAGTTCATCCACTCAAGTCCAAACACAATTTTTTTAAAACTTGTATTGGATGACACTTGATGTTAATACAGTTTTCTCAAATATTAATTCATCAATTAAATTTAATTAATTAATTTTAGTTTTATATGGGAGAAAAAAATTCTAAAATAAAATTTTTCTTTGTTGACCTAAGTAGGAATTGACTTAAAATTTTTTTTATATATATTACTTGTTTTCAGATAGGTAACGCACCGTTACGGTGGTCTAGGTCAGTAGTGCACAAACTATTTTCCTTTCTGACCCCCTCATTTCGCATAAAATTTTTTCGCGACCCCAACAAGGGTCGCCACCACGCTTTTTGAACTAACTTTTTTGAACTATATTTTTTATTCTCAAATGTTTGTTGTTTTTTTTATTAATTTAGCGACTCACATAAATCTTCTCGCTACTCATAGTGAGCTCATTTTTCTTACTTCCTTATATACGAAGTATACAAAAGAAAAGTATTATGATCATCTCAAAATTTTGATGAATCTCCACGATTCAGGCCGTCCCGAGTTCGAAAAAAGACATTTTTGACATTATGTCTATCTGTCTATGATTGTCAGTTGGTTAGCGCAGGTACTTATAAGACAGTACTGCCCTACCGCCTCGAGAAAACCCCCAGACACCAGACATGCCGGTGTCGGTCGTTATGGAAACGGGATATTCCGCTGCATTTTTGGGGGGAAGAAAAGGGCTTTATTTCATCTGGCGCAGATAGAACCGGCGGAAGTCTCCTTTCTCTTTGTACTTGATTCGAAAACGAATTCCTCGCCAAAGGGAAGTGCGCTTAGGTTGCCAAATGTTGCGGTTGATTTTACACCAGTTTCCCTCCTTTTTGCAACTCGTCTACTTGAGGCAACACAAAGCTCTTCAGGGTTATTCTCGTGATGGTAGGACAGTACGTTTCTGCGATTGCATTAACACTAAAACTCAACAAGCTAGACAAATGAAATTTGGTGCGTAGTCTTGTTAGTAAAATTGCTTATCTATATCGATTCTGGTTTCCATCGGAATGGAAGGCGTCCAGATTTTGTACTCGGTTTTCTTCGCTGTACTACAAAGTACAAAACGCGCCACATTCTGTCAGTATAATAAGAGAAATTCTAAGAGATCACCCCCACTGTTCATTTTCTTTACTCTAAGTCCTCAGAAATTAAAAAATAAATTAATATTGATCAAAATCTTTTCTAGCTGGGCCCCCGCACCTCTTAAGCCCGGCTCTGGCAACTGCCATGGGGCCCAGCAACTTTGGGGGTCCCTATCGCCTAGTGATCTCTTGTTTTTACTTTCTCGTATACGAAGTATACAAAGAGAAAGTATTGTAATCGTCAAAAAATTCGAACTCGAGATTTTGACGAATCTCCACGTTTTAGACCTCCCTGATTCCGAAAAACACAATTTTGGAATTATGTCTGTCTGTGTGTGTGTCTGTGTGTGTGTCTGTGTGTGTGTCTGTATGTGTGTCTGTGTGTGTGTCTGTGAACACGATAACTCGAAAACTATTAGAGCTACGGGGATGAAATTTGGTATGTGATCTTTACACATAATTTGTAGGTTTCTATCAAATTTTGGATAAAATCCGTCAACGGGAAGTCTGTCTGTCTGTATGTTCGAGGTCATGCGAACGCTATAACTCAAAAACTTGAAACGCCAGAGGGATAAAATTTTATACACAGTTTTATCGTCATGAATGTAGGTCCGTATAAAATTTTGGGCCAAATCCGTCAAAGGGTTGACTGTCTGTCGGTCTGTATAATCGCATACTTGTTCAGTTTTGAAACCAACTCCCTGCGCATGCCTACTAGTGGCAATGCCTGTGCAAGGAAGGGACGCTCCGAAACTTGGCAGTTTGCCAAAAACCAATTCTGGAGTGATTTTGTAAGGAAGCAAATATTTAGGGAGTCTCGCCAGGTCCTGTTGCGCAAAAGAATGAGCAGAGGATTTGAATTTGTTTTGATCCTTCAAACCACGCGTGGTTCCAACTTTGGTTTACTTGCGACGGAAGTTTATTTGACGTCTTTTATTATTCTAGTTTTCTCTACATGTGTTAGGAGTATACGAGAAAGTTTAGGGGAGACCACTCCCGCTGGTTTGCTTTGTTATCAAGGTTCCATGTTATAAAAGCCATGTACTCCAACTTATTCAAATCAAAATCAAATATCTCTTAAATTTCAGAACATTATTCAGAGGACTTTTTTTCATGTTTTCAAATTCGCTTGCTAATCAGAGTGATACAGTTAGTATTTAGATTGTGTAGAAAAAAGTTTTGTAATTACATTACTAATTTTTTAAATTATTATTTTTACATTTCAATTGTTAAAGACTGATTGAAGGAGATTGTTAAAGACAATTTAATTTTTATGCGCATAATTTTCATTTTTACAAACAAGGAAAAGTTCGGTACACTGCAAATGACTAAAAA
This sequence comes from Araneus ventricosus, assembly GCA_013235015.1. Lineage (NCBI taxonomy): Eukaryota > Metazoa > Arthropoda > Arachnida > Araneae > Araneidae > Araneus > Araneus ventricosus. The sequence goes on along the minus strand of BGPR01020337.1, from coordinate 24,505 downwards.
ATATTCCCTCATTCTCTTTCAGTTAATTTTACTCTTATTCCTCACTGCTAAGTTTTTTTCATTTTGGCCTCGGTCGGTGTCTCATCTTCTGAGCATCTCTTGCCGGAAGCATCGCTTTCGTCCAGAAACTGGAAGAATTGCGTCCATTTCCTCGTTTGAATGCTCATTTTCTTCAGTCTCTCCCTGTCTTCTTTGGAAAACATGGCCTCCCGAAGGCACACTGCAACAACATCCCATTGGCCTCTCGTGATGGAAGAACGGAAATGTGCTAAAGCAAGCTTACTGGACACAAGTGCTGATCTGGTTGCAGCATCTACACATCTAAAAGTTGTTTCGAGAGCTTCTAGATCTTTGAAACATAAAATATTATCAAAATACGAACAGGCAGTGCATTCTCGAGCCACAAAGCCTTTCTTAATATCGGAAGGAATGCGAAGAAAGAATTCCTGAAATAATACTTGAAAATAATGGCCTGAATTTTTAAAATTTTCATACATCTTCCGCAGCACAGAGTTGTAGCCTCTTTCGGGAATAAAATTCCAGACGAGGTCTGCAATCTCCGAGAATCGGTCTTGCAATGGCCAGTGCAGAAGGCATTCCAAAACTGCGTGATTATCCTGTTGAAAAATTAGCATCTGCTGGTCAGGAGTCATCACAGACAGCAAATAACATAACGTTTCGGAAGCTTTTTCCTTTGGAAATTTCCCACCATTCCAATTTAGAGATGATAGTAGTTCTCTGGTAGTTCGAATTAAAGAAGCCTCCCTCTCTTCCTGTGTCAATTTCTTAAAAAAATATTCAGCTGCCGCTTTATTGCGAATCGCTGCTGAATACTGAAAGGCATACTGATGAAAGAGGATTCTAGCTATTCCGTATGATCTAATCAAGGAATCCAGTTTAGACTGTTCTCCCCTAATAATGTAAGGCCACCAAAACTGCAGACGCAACCCTCTTCCTTCACAATAGCGTCTTTCGTCGTAAAAGTACAATTTTCTCTCTTCGGGGAGTTCATTCCAAAACAGTGGGATCCAATCTTCCAAGCAATATAAACAAGCAATTTTGTATCGTCCCACAACACCTATAACATCAGAACGGATGAGTTCTTCCGCTGTTTTATGGTAGTCAAGCTCCCCTGCGGCAGTCCAGCACAATCTTTCTAAAATAGGTGCGTCGAAAGGAATCACTTTTTCACGCGAATCGAGTAAATATTCTTCATGAAGTGTTTTCCATCCTTGTATGTGTCGACCCATTGGTTTAGACGTATCAATCAACAGCTTCTTTAGCGACTTGGGTAGCCCAATTTTCGAGATTTTATCCGACATTTTGTCTTCAACGGTTTCTCGCCAAACTTTTAAACTTTCGTCGTTCCAGGACACAGATTTGCGACGGAAATTCCTAATTGACGCCAAAATATCCGATTCCTTAAATAAAGCAGCAACCATTCTTCTCATAGCCATATCCTTAAGCGACAACACATTGTTATTTAGGCTCTCCATTGTAATCGGCAATTTCAACTTTTATATTCTGATATTTGCCTGTAATGCAAAAGAAATGCGATTATCGACCGTCTTTCAACGAATCATCGGTTTGAATCTAGAATTTGATGTACACACTTTAAATAGCGAAGAGTCACCAAAGCTAATCCAAGTATTAATTGCATTAGCTTTGGCGACTTGGCGCCAATGGAGTGTATTCGTCAAGGTCATATTTTGGCGATTTGGCGCCGTTTTGAGAGTGTGTACAAACGACCAAACTACCAAATCATCATCTTTCAAATAGATGAAATCAACAGAGGTTATTACGGTCTTAATTAAAAATCTGACAAGCTTCCGACATAATTTTAAATAAATCAAGACATAAATGTGAATAAACATAGGCACATACAACACACGTATTTTCAAGCAACTTAATTAGTGAAGGGGAAAGTAATTTTTAAAAAATTGTTGAAAATGGCACTTTTCCGTTAGCCGGGCGCAAGCGAAAATTCGCCAAATAATGTAGAATTCTGCCAAATTTTGGCGACATTTGCGCCCGGCGACTTGGCTCGCGTTTGGTTCACAATTGGCGACATCATTTTAGCCGGGCGCAAGCGAAAAATCGCTAAATAATGTAGAATTCCGCCAAATGTTGGCGACATTTGCGCCCGCCGACTTGGTTCGCAATTGGCGACATTTGCGCCCGGCGACTTGGCTCACGTTTTGTTCACAATTGGCGACATTTGCACCCGGCTAACGGAAACGTACCTTGAAAATTAATTTATATTTCATTTTTTCACTAGCTTTTTCTTCTAATTTTTCTGGTTTTACAACATTTGAAAAGAAAATTTAGCTTATTTTTTTGATAGAATGCGTGATTCAATTTTGAACATACCTAAGATTATATTTTTCTCCAATATCGCCAGCAAGAAATTCTGATGCAGAAAACCATTGCCAACCCATTTGGCTACAAAACAATGCACTGAAGTAGGTTATTGGTTGGACCGCCAAATGGGTTCCCATATTGGCGACAAGATCAAGGGGCACATTAAACTAGATTTCAAATGAAAGTTTGCTTGAAATCTAGAAGTTGGTACACACTCTTAAAGTGGCGCCAAGTCGCCAAAGCTAATGCACGTAATACCTGCATTTAGTTTTGGCGACAATGAAGTGCAGCGGTCAACGTCTTGCTTTGGCGATTTGGCTGCGTTTTAAGAGTGTGTACCAACTTCTAGATTTCAACCGAAAGTTTTTCAAATTTACTCTAATATCACCATAATAACGACAGTTTGAGGGTAAATCCAAATTTAGGAACAACAACTGTTTTTTTTTTTTTTTTCTCTTTTCAACACTGTCGTTTTACAAACATTGAAGAGGTAATTAATTATAAACAATTAAAGCGATATTTCAAACTGTTGCAGATTTCGATATTTTTTTTGAAAATAAAAGAAAATTGAAGCCCTTCACAGCATCGGTGTTTTATGTTCGGACATAACCATAGTAGCACAAGATGTTTATCGATAACTCCACGATGTTCCTACGTTAATTTTAATGGCACAGAACATGGTATGAATATTATAGGGCATCTTGCGCTAATAAGGAATAAACTATTCATGTTCGATTGCATTTTGCTTTGAAATTTCTTGTGCTCCAAATTAATTCATTAAAAGTTAATTGCTTTACATTTTATCAATTAATAATACAATTTAAAAGAATACTAAATATTCATAAATACTAAAAATTCATTACCTCAAAATGACATCAGATTTTTTTAATTTCTTCAAAGTTCCTAATAATTTATCTATAAATCAAATATTATGAAAAACGATCAATCGAAAAAAATCATTTAAAACATAAACTCTAAACTAAAAGATTATCTGATGCCAAATTTAGCTTCTAAATTTAATTCGGCATGTGACGGCTCTGACGGCGTTTCCCGCGATATCTGTTAGGGTATTATGATTGTTTAGTTTTTATAAGCTATATTTTTATTTGAAAATTTTTGTGAACTGACAGCGCTAGCAAAAGCGCGCGCGGACTGCATTTAATATATTAAATGTTTCTTTAAAAATCTGGAATTACCTTTTTATTGTCTTTGTTATTCTTTTTCTGTGAGTAAGATCGTCTGAAATGTTACAATACGAGTTGTATGTTTTACTCTTTAGAGCTAGATTTCTTAGTCAGAATATGCCAAAATAGGTTCAAATCTAGAAGTTAATACACATTCTTAAAATGGCGCCAAGTCGCCAAAACTAATACACGTAATACCTGCATATAGCTTTGGCGACTTGGCTCCAATGATATGCAGCTTTCAACATATTGCTTTGGCGATTTGGCAGCGTTTTAAGAGTGTGTACCAACTTCTAGATTTCAACCCCGAAATATTTTTCTGTAAACTATTGAGCATAATATATGCCATTTTTATAAATAGTTGCAGTTGAGTTTTCTTTCCTGAGTAGGAATTCCATTTATTGAGCTGAACGATCAATCGAAAAAACAGTTTAAAACATAAACTCTCAAACATTATCTGCTGCCAAATTTAGCTTCTAAATTTAATTAAGCATATTAATCCTCTGACGACGTATCCCGCGATACACGCGAGTTGGAAGCAAGTCTATTTTTTTGCTGCAACCTGCAATTTTCACAGACTAATGTGTTTATTTAGTAATCTTATAGCATTGGATCGCATTATACAGTACTTTTCCGTTAGCCGGGCGCAAGCGAAAAATCGCCAAATAATGTAGAATTCTGCCAAATTTTGGCGACATTTGCGCCCGCCGACTTGGCTCGCGTTTGGTTCACAATTGGCGACATCATTTTAGCCGGGCGCAAGCAAAAAATCATCAAATAATGTAGAATTCCGCCAAATTTTGGCGACATTTGCGCCCGGCTAACGGAAAAGTACTCATTATACTAATAAAGTTTTGCATATAAATGACTACTAGGGCCGGATGAACACCCTGTTAGTCCGTGCCTCAGCACGGAATAAAAAATAAAAAAAATTGACGGGCGCAAAATTGCCAAAGCAAAATGAAAAAAAATCGCAACAAAGTTTCTGAATTAGTAAGAAAATATTCTGAAAAAATTCTAAAAAACAATAAAACAATCAATTTTTACTTTCTCGTATACGAAGTATACAAAGAGGGATATCTAAGGGAAGTCTGTCTGTCCGCGCTAATGTGAACACTATAACTCTAAAACTGTAATAGCTAGATGGATAAAATTTGGCACACAGTTTTATCATCAGGAATGTAGGTCCGTATCAAATTTTGGGCTAAATCCGTCGAAGCTTTGACTGTCTATCGGTCTGTATAATCGCATACTCCTAATCATTATAACTCGTAAACCCTACGGCTAAAATAAATAAGAATTGGTATGAGGCCTGATAACATTAATTGTAGATCCGTGCCCAATTTTTGTTTCAATCGGTCTAAAATAGGTGTTCAAAGCGCCTATTTATCTTTTCTCATCACACAATGACGCGAGGCCGTTAATGCGCGATTCGCTTGCGCTAATCCTTTCCGCTTCTACCCACGCCTTTCGCCTCCAAGCTTCCGATTCCCAAGTTTTATTTCTCCACTGCATTAGGGACGCTTGTTCGTTTTAATGCCTTTTAGCTTATTTTTTATCCACATGTGTTAGGTGTGTACGAGAAAGTTTAGGGGAGACCACTCCCGCTGGTCATTTATTTTATTCTATTTCATTTATTTACTTATTTTGCTCATCAGTTACTGTATTAGGTAGGTATTTTCCTTGGACCACAGGCTCTCAAATTCTCAGTTCTAACGGGACGCCAAATGACACAAGCGCAGGGTGCTCCAATTGGTTAAGACGGACCTGCTGACATCTCCGTACATTTATCCCGCGTTGGCCACTATTGGTGAATGCGATTTTGAGCAATTATAGTCTATAACGACATCGCAGAGACCTGGAAAAAATATTGTTGTATGCAGGTTATCGTTATAGACAGTTCGAGGATTTGCGCCTCCAAAGCTTTTCTGTGTGTTCATGTAATAATATACTAACGTTCTGTAATAGAATAGCGGCGATACGGCCTCTAACGCTGCAGGAATGTGGGCGCGGCTACGTACCAAAAGTGGCTCGCCCAGAAGGGAAGACTTCTTTTCTTAGAAGTCGGAGCGGGGGAACAAAGATCTCTTAGAATTCGCCGTGGTTTTCGAAGGGGGATGTGAATTTTCCTTATCTTTGAACGAGAAAGTGTTCAAGTATTGTTGGGAACTGCAAGAAAACGAAGGTTAGCAAGAGAGAATTAATTTATTTTTCCACCTCTCGGAGATCTTTACTTCATTTTTGTTAAAAAGGTTCTTTAGTACTTAATTTTGTAATTGAATATTTATATACATATTTTGCAAAACGAAAGTTAGTGTCAATTGATTCATCATTTCTGTTTTTCATGCTTTTTTTAATTTCTTAAGCACTGACATTCATATCTGATATATTGTTGGTAAATCTTCTAGTATTTTATATATTGCGCTTATTAATCTTACAGATAATCGCTGAAGTAAAATTGTATTTTGTAAACATATAAAATATACAATTCATATACTGATATAAAATTTTACATTTAAACTTTTTAAGAATTTTAAAATGAAAATATTAATTGAAAAATCTTCATTTACAGCACTTTTCAACCATTTTCATTTACTTTTTCCCACAGCATCTATAATGTCTTTTTTTTTTTTCGAAATAGTAGCTATCGTTGACTGAAAAATCCCATATTTTTTAGCAGCAACAATTTGCTTTGGTTCTTGATCAACTTCCGAAATTATTTGTAGCTTTTCTTAAAGTGCCAATGTTTTACAGCGCGCCATCTTGGATTCAAGGGTTTAAAACACCAAAAGCGAATTTCAAAGAAAGAAGGCCAGGAATGCCCAGCAGGAGTCAGAATCTACAAACATCTATGCACACTCCGATCGTTAGTCCGCCCCCGGATCCCTTACAATAACGGGCTCCCTCCCCACGATTCCCCTGTTATCTCACATTTTTAGCGTAGAGTGCCTTTTCCGAGAAATAATCGGGATTGTACTGCACTAGCTTTCTAAAAATGCAAAATTATCGTTGTAAACATGTGAGACGGATGAGTGATTCTCGTTGTAGGCAGGTTGCAAATACATTGAGTAAATAGGAATTCCAGCGGGACCAAAGAAAATATCGTTATAGGCAGATTCATCGTTATAGACAGTATCGTTATACACAAATTTCTCTATATTATAACCACTGCTAGGAAGAAGCACATGTAAATGACGCTGCAAGAAAACTATTTGTGTTTCTGTTTCTTATATTTGTTTCTCGACGCGTCCATACATTCCCATTTATTGTGGTGTGCTTAGTAGCGCTTCGTCCATTTGGGCTGCAGAACTGCAGTTCCCCTCCCCGAAATTATTTTAAAAGATTGTATTTTTCGTTTTTACTCTAAATGGTTTACTTTTCCAATTTTAGAGTTCAATAATCAAAGAAAATGGCGAAAAAGTGATAAAACATGTAAAAGGAAGACGGAAAATCAATCAAGAATTAAGAGAGAGACAGACCAGAGCTGCAGAGAGTTTTGCCCCTCATAAGGATCTAAATTCGCACACTGAGGAACGCGGAGAGCTCAGTCGGGAAAAAAAGCAACCTTTTCTCCCATCGAAATTAGGTGTCCTTGAGCTGCGTTTCCCGCAGCTATCGATTGGCGCACATCCTCATTTGGCGTTTTCTCGCTTTTCCTCAGTAGTCCAGTCATTAAGTAGTTCCTTTAAATCAAATTCTGGAGGAGTTTTAGTTTTTTGCTCTTTCAAGGGGTGCTAATTACGAATTTGAGATTTGCCACCATTTTTTTTTTCTTGTTGGGGAATTTTAGTTATAGCCAAAGAACATGAAAAAATTATTATTTCCCCAGTTTTTGTTTATAACCTAAAAACTATTAATGTTTAGTATTTTATCGTTGTATACCAAAATAATCAGCACCAGTGGCGAATCCAGGGGCGCTATCGGGCTGCAACCCCCCAGAGCTATATCTTATTCTTGATTTCATTTAAAATCACAATAACGGTTTGTTCTTAATTTCTCTTTTTTAAAAAAATAATAAAATCGTGACAACATTGCTTTCTGGTTTGACAGGTTCGAGAATTTTCCTACTTTTCTAGTCATTCCACTTGTACTTGTAGCGTTGACGCGGTCGAAGGCATTTTTTGGCTAGTTATTTCTTTGTATTTTTACTTTCTCGTATACGAAGTATACAAAGAGAAAGTATTGTAATCGTCAAAAAATTCGAACTCGAGATGTTGATGAATCTCCACGTTTTAGACCTCCCCGAGTCCGAAAAACACAATTTTGGAATTATGTCTGTGTGTCTGTCAACACGATAACTCGAAAACTATTAGAGCTACGGGGATGAAATTTGGTATGTGGTCTTTAAACATAATTTGTAGGTTTCTTTCAAATCCGTCAACGGGAAGTCTGTCTGTCTATATGTCCGAAGTCATGCGAACACTGTAACTCAAAAACTTGAATAGCTAGATGGATAAACCTTTGGGCCAAATCCGTCAACGGGTTGACGGTCTGTATAATCGCATACTTGTTAAGCATTCGTTTCAAAACCGATCTCCATGCGCATGCGTACTTAGCAATCTCTGGTACCAAGCGGGAGGATTACGTCACTTTGTCCTTGAGACGGAGTTTGTGATAGATATGTATTATCTCCTCTTTTGTTTTTGCTCTCTCGTATAATAGCGGAGCTTGCTGGAGTGTGATGGAAAATAAATATTGCTAAGTTTTAATACATTGGCATCTCTTTTAATATGATTCTTCACTTAAATATTTTACAATCACTATGATCTGCAATGAAGAACCTTCTGATATTCGTTGCATTATGGATTACAGTAGGTTCGATTTTTTTTTTATCCACGCAAGGGGAGGGGAAATGACAAATTTTTGAGCAGTATACGAGAAAGTTTAGGGGAGTTCATTCCCACTGGTTTATTAAATTATCTAAAATATTGTATTGTTCTTTGTAACTCTTATTGTCAGGTGAGTAAAGTTTGTTAAGTTAAAGTGTTTTGGTTTACATAAGCAATGAGGTTTGACATTCGTCACTACGATACAAAATCTTTAGGACCTCAGCACCCCCCAGATCCGAATCCTGGATTCGCCATTGATCAGCACAAAATTTCCTACCACTTAGATCCATATAACTTTTTTAGCACTGTTTGTTTCCAAACTGACGAGCCGCTACTCGTTGTCCTCTGCGACCTCTTAAAATCACTCTACGTTAACAAACAGTTCTATCGATTCATCAATTGCCATTTCAAATGTATTCGATAAATTAGAAAATCTTATATATTAAAATTCGAACGTCAACAGACGTATGTATGTATGTATGTCCTTCTATCTTCTCAGGAACCACTGAATCCTGAAACTAGCCGTAAGTACCAAAGATGGAAAATAATCCAAGGAATCTATTTCGACTATTTAAATTCCGAAATTGTAATTAGTTAAAAAGATATTAATTAAAAACGTCAAAATGAATGAATTGACGTGCTGCCATCTATCGACAGCTCCTATAATTATCTGTCATATCGGTTGTTCTTGCATCTGGTTTGTATAAAAGGTTTTCTTTTTTAGGGTCTTCCGCGTTTTGGAGTTTTTATTTATAAACATCGGGAAAAAAAATCGTTTTCCTGCATTTTTCGTTCTTTTTTTTGTCGCATGGTGCTTCGCAACATTTACGTTTGTTGGGAGAAAATATTTATTCATTTTTATCCGGTTTTTTTTTTCTCAATATTATTCAAATACGGGCAAGACGAAAATATATGTGTTAATTTATCAGTTTGATATACTATTAAATCGTTTCTGTTTTTTTATTTCGTTTTATTTTTTCTTTTGCAAAACAAATATCATGCTAATCTGTTTTAATTTATAAGCATAAAAATTTTCTCGTTTTCAGTCAAACCAAACTGCTTTAAGGTAGTAAAAAGGCTAGAACTGAAAGTTTTGATCCAACAAGAGAGGATTCGAAACAGATTTAAGTTTGCTGGGGAAGCTTAGTGACAATATTTGTAGGGAGAAAACAGAGGCGGGCATATGAAAAAATGTGGATTCCGAGAAACGTTGGGTTATTAACTATGAGGTAATTAAAAGGTTGGATTTAAAAATTTTAATTAAACAATATAGGATTCAAAGGATTTTTTTACGTTTTGGGTGGAACGTAACGTTTACGATAGCGACAATATGTGTAGAAAAAATAAACCGGAGGCGGGCATATGAAAATTAGTAATTAAAAGACTAGATTCGAAAGAATATTTACATTTGTTGGGAAAAGTAAGTGACAATATTTGTTGAAAAAAAAAACGGAGCCGGGCATATGAAAATATGGATCCCAAGGCCTCACGTGATCTCACTTCTCTCCGCCCGGGAATATCCCATTATTCAAGATTGCCCGTGCAACGCCGGGCCATGCAGCTAGTTTATAAATAAGACAATCAAAGAGCAGCGCGAGAAAATTCGGAGAGATGCGATCTGAGTTATTTCTATTATTCGACTGAAAAAGGAATGAAATTCGGTAACTTAATTAAGAACACCCGTCTGACTGATAACATCATTCCATTTATCACGCGGTGGAAGTTTTACCTTGTCATCGACCTTCACTCCGTGTCCTTGAGATATTACAAAGTTAATTTTTTCGAGGAAAAAATAAAAGTTTGGAGAACAGAGCTTCAAACGTCTGTGAACACTCTCTCCCTGTCTTTTGAAAGATGAAACAGAATGAAAATTCGAAGTGTGACCTTGGGGGAACAAAAGCTCAACGTTCGATACAATCGACCCCCATCTTTCGTAAAAGGCGCGACGGAAACCAGAGAAAAACCGTTAATTGATGTAATGGCGCTGCCGTTGTCAGCCTGCATTGTGTCAGAAACGACGGCTTGCCGTACCTGCTATCATAAAATGTTGCCCGTATCCAGGTGTGTTGTGAAGCTGGTACGCACCGGAACGCTGTTCTGGCACTGCTTTTTTTACTTTCTCGTACACGAAGCATGCAAAGAGAAAGCGTTGTAATCGTCAAGAATTGGAACTCGAGGGGTTGACGAAACTCCACGGTTTAGACTAATATTCCTTAAACATCGACAGTGCAATCGATAGTTTTCCTAAACTATCGATAATGTCGATAGTTTCAATACTATCGATAGTTTTCTCCCCGGCTATACTATTGATAGGCGTTCTACCAGTCGATAGTTTAGAAACTATCGATAGTTCCAGTCGATTGTTTCAGTCGATAGTTTTGAAACTATCGACAATTCCAGTCGATAGTTTTGAAACTATCGATAGTTCCAGTCGATAGTTTTGAAACTCTCGATAATTCCAGTCGATTATTTCAGTCGATAGTTTTGAAACTATCGATAGTTCCAATCCATTGTTTCAGTCGATAGTTTTGAAACTATCGATAGTTGCAGTTAATTATTTCAGTCGATAGTTTTGAAACTATCGATAGTTCCAGTTAATTATTCCAGTCGATAGTTTTGAAACTATCGATAATTCCAGACGATTGTTTCTTTTTCTACGGGCAGCCACCTAAACTGCGAAAAGAGATCGCACGATCTCAAAAGCGGAGCTGTCCGTAGTGTGAAGAAGAAGTCGATAGTTTTGAAACTATCGACTGAAAATGCGTCGATAGTATTGCCCGGGAGAAAAATATCGATACTATCGATAGTTTTGAGAAAGTCTATACTGTGGATTGTTTCAGTCGATAGTTCCGAAAACCGATACTATCGACTTGGCTTCGATAGTATCGATAGTCTACGATGTTTAAGGGATGTTACGCCGGATAGGGAATAACGATTCCCTATCCAGGGAGATAGGGAATCGTTACCCGCGAGATAGGGAATCGTTTTATCCGCGAGATAGGCAATCGTTTTAAACATTTTTTTCACTGCGGAAGGATGTTTCACGAGATAAAATTTGATAATAAATAACTTTCAAAATGAATCATAAAGGAAAATGAAGTATTAAGTGATGATAAATTTTAAAAATTAGTTTAAAAATTATTGTAGATAAATTTGAATGGGTTTTTCCCCCGTTGAATATGAACATTATAATTCTGAAACGGAAACAGCTAGAGGAATGAAACGGGGGATGAGATCTCAACACCAAATTTGTGAATCTAGCAAATTTTAGGCGAAACCCTCCACAGAAATTCTGTTTGTCTGTCTGTCAGGGTTTTCATGTCATTTGATGGTCATTCCAATACTGAGGAAAACGTTATTGTTCATTTCTCTCGACATCAAACCAGAAGAGCCATTTCAAGCAGTTTTTGATACCCATGTGTATTTATTTCGACTAACAGTTTTCGATGAATTTTTTTCACGTTCAGTCGATTCTCACAATCCTTTTAAATGAGAATAAGAGACTTAGCAAAAATAAGTGTGAAAAATCATTTAAGAAATTCTTTAAAAAATTCGTTAGTTAAAAAAATTAGTAATTTCTAGATTAAAATTTCTTTATAAAAGTAATTTGAAGTCAAAAATCTAATAATAATTTTTTATTAACTGAGTATTAAACTATTGAAAATTAATTAAAAGGTCCTAATTTAACTTATGCAGAAATCATTAGTATGCAGTGTAGAACTTTACGTTACAGCACCCCCACGGTGATTTAGCACGAGCAGCCACTGGACTCCGCTTTGGGATTGGAGGCTTCCAGGCTCGAAACCTGATTCCGCTAAAGATGCGCCATGTATTGGGCCTGTTGCACGTTGAATCACACATCGAGAGCCAAAAGCCCTCCCGCTGGTGTGGTGCGGAAATTTTGAGAGTGTTGCTCAAGCGTCGTTCTCGCCGTCTGGCCGCTCTAGAATAGCCCTCGTATTACTTCAACGGGGGACGTAAATACAGTAATACCTCGTTATAACAATACTTTGGGTCCAAATAAAGATATTGTTATAGAGGGATGTATTGTTATATCGAGGGGCGAAATAATTACGATATAAAAGACTTAAATTTTGGTTGCTTTAATGTGGACACAATACAGCAATGTACACTTCGCAAAAGAAGCATCACCAGAATGATGTTTATTAAAGTATACAAAAATTTGAAAATTCAGCTATACAATAAAATAGTTCACATACATGAGAAACTTATTTATCGAAAAAATCCAATATTTTCGTTTGCTTATTCATTTTTTAAACTGTTAAGTCAACTAACAAGGTTTGCATAGAGTTTAATGCACGAAAATGATCATCATTTGTGAATGAAAGGCTACAAAAAATTGCCCTTAGGGACTGAACTGATTGAAGATTGAAGTCGAAAAAGATTGCGATGTATCTGTATCATCATCATCATCCTCTTCATCATCATTTTCCATTTCCAGACGAAATGGGTTATCTTCTTCAGTAACTCCTTCAAAAACCATACTATCCATATCATCCGCTGTTAAATATTCCTCCACGTTAATTCCAGACATTTTGCCACTTTTTTTCTTCAAGCTGAGTTAAAGACTTTTGTACTCTTAACATTCTTCAGTCATCTAAATCAGCGCCATTTTTGGAATTATCGTCATTATCAGTTTGCTTATCCTCCATGAAATGTTGTTACAGAGGGAGAAAATGGCGTTGAGATTTTTTAAAAAAACTTTGTTGTACAGGGGTTTATTGCTGCACAGAATATCGTTATATTGAGGGGAGATTAACATTATGTTCTATGCAAATTCACCAGGACCACAAAATTTTATTGTTGTAGAGGGATTTATCGTTGTATCGGACATCGTTGTAGCGAGAGTTTACTGTATAACTAAACAAAAACGACAATGTCTAAAGGCAACAATCAAAAGACTGAAGCCTTTCTTTCACTTCAAAATTCATTCCATGCGTATGATTTGTACTTTTTTTCGAAAATGTGTTGGTCAGACTTTTCCATTCCGTTCGAGGGGTGGATTTAATTGCTTCCGAGTGAACGTTTAGAAGTATCTGGAGGTATTCCTCGGGCTGAAAGAAAGCAACTCGTTTGCAGAAGTCACCTAATTTGTCTTACGCCTTCTGATCCCAAAGTAATGAGTCTAGATAAAAGTAGTGCGCATGATCGATGTCCACCAAAGAGAAGAATCTCTCTCCAGGATCGCAATTTTTTTAACTGTCAAAAGTCCAATCATAAATGTTTCGAATGTTTTATTTACTTTGAATAGATTTGAGGTGATCCGTGTTGGATTGAGAGACTCTGATTTACATATTTGCTATTAGTCAGGCTATGCCAAAATAACTGTCAGTGGAACGGCCAGATTTCCCATAGGGCCAACCTAGCCATGGCCTAGGATATACAGAAGAAATAACAACCCAATATTTACAAACTTTTCAGTATCTATGTACAGGGTTCCCACTTATATCCGTTACACCTCCTTAACTTCTAAACGGTGACAGATTAAGCCATAAAGTCGGTGTCTAGGTATAGTAAAAAGGCTATGCGCTACTCGATGAGACAACTTACAACGCCATCTATCGGCAAATTCTGGAATTAGCGGTCCTATCTCGTAAGCGGTGAAAGATACGAGGAAAAAGTCAATTAGAAAGTTGTAGAGCACTCTCGATTTAGTACGAAAAGATACCTTGCGCACATTAATACTCAAATCAGAATGCAAGAAATGAACATTGTTTAGTCACGATTTCGAAAATTGTCATATCATAAAGAGTGGAAGAAAGAAACTGAGACACGTCCCGTCTTCTGGATCAATCATTTATATTACTCAAAATGCTCTCCGTTAACCACTAAACACATTTGCACTCTGGACTGGATTTCTCGCTTCGCTCGCGTTTCACGACGCCATAGTGTCGAAAATCACAATCAAACAAATGTTCATTTTTTACATTCTGTTTTGAGTATTAATGTGCGCAAGGTCTCTTTTCGTACTAATTCGAGAGTGCTCTACAACTGTCTAATGACCTTTTTCTCGTATCTTTCAATGTTTACGAGATAGGACCGCTAATTTCAAAATTTGCCGATAGATGGCGCTGTAAGTTGTCTCATCGAGTAGCGCATAGCCTTTTCACTATACCTAGGCACCAACTTTATGGCCTAAGCTGTCACCGCTTAGAATTTAAGGCGGGTGTAACGGAAATAAATGGGAACTCTGCGTGTAAAACGATAAGTGGAATAGAAAAGAGGTTAATTTCTCTTTTGCCGATGGCAACGATCGGTTTGTTTACAAAACAAAACCGATAGCCATGTTAGGCATAACTTCATAAGTATAGCCTGCTACTCTATTTGATCTGGTGTAAAACAATTTTTTCTCCAAAAAAAATTAGTCTAAGGCGTAGAGTTCACAATATTTCTTACAATATAATGAAACTTTGGAAGAAATTATTCTAAAGAGATCAGTTAGAAATGGAGCAGATGAGCTTAGGCGAGTCAGAGAACGTTCAGATCAACTAAGGGGAAAATCGTGTTAAATTCATAAATTGAGGTGAACATCAGAGG
>BGPR01020336.1:12491-27996 GCA_013235015.1 Araneus ventricosus | reverse complement strand
TCTTTTATTGAAACCAATAAGAATGCTTATGGAATTCAAATTTTCTTGTCTTTTGATCAGATTTCAGTGGAAATAGAATTTTAAGCAACATTAATTCAAATATTTTCTAACTGAATTAAGTTACTTTTTTTCTGATTAGTATTACTTCTACGAATCATTTCAATTTCGCCTATTCAGTTATAAATAATCTAACAATTAATTAATTATCTCAATTAATCTTTGGTGTGAAGTAGAAATATGCAAGAAAAGACACTGAATTAATAGGTTGAATTTCAATTAAATATTTTATAGTATTGCGTTATTCCAATAAAAATTCAAGTCATAAATTATTTTCCTCATATTCTTTACATTCATTTATATTAAAATACGAAAACGACGCTGTTAAAAAGTAAAGAATAGCACAGTGTACCATTAATCAATAAAACTAAGCGACAATATTTTTCAAAGAATTATGTTCATCTTGCTCGATTTTTTAAAAAGTTATTTAGTCTTGTCATTGAGTTAATTAAAAAATAAATTACCCGTTCTATTATTTTTATATTGTTTAAATTTTGTATATTTCACGAGTCTTTTAATGCACGTAGTAATTGTTCACAATGTTCAGTTTTACCACAAATGTTTTTAAATACTAAAAATAAATGAAATGAAATTTAAAATAAATGAAATTTTATACAGACTGCCGAATAAATACACAGGGTGCCCGCTAAAGTCCGTTGTAACCCGAATAATTTCTGAACGGCAAGAGCTATAGTCATAAAAGTGGGGTCTAGGTTTTGTAAAGTTGCCATGCGCTACGAAAGGAATCCGTTTACAGCGTCACTGGCGGCAAAATTCGGAGTTAGCGTTCTTATCTCAGAAAACTGTACGATATACTGGAAGAAAGTCAATTACAAAGTTGTTCAGCATCATCAATTTAGTAAGAGAAGACACCTTCCGCACAGTAATGTTAAAAAAAGAAGGCGTTCAATGCATATTTTTTGGTTCGCAACTCCCAAAATAGTAACGCGACATAACGTGGAAGAAAAGAGAAAAGGAAGGACGTAATATCCGATTTTCTAGAGGATTTGCCGTTGAGTGACCTCCGGAATGTATGGTTCCAACACGACGGCGCCCCTCCGCACAGGGTATCAAGTGTACAACAGCACATTCGGGACACATTCCAGCAACAAGTCATCGGGTATGGTGGTTCCGTAGAATGTCCTCCACGTTCACCTGACCTGAACCCGTTGGACTTTTTTCTGTGGGGATACATAAAGCAGCGAGTGTATGCAACCCCTTCACTAACATTGCAGGAACTTCGAAACCGTATTACGGATGCTTGTGCCAGCGTGTCACCTGCCATGTTGTACAATGTGCAGCGGGCAGTGCAGTCCCGTGTCGAGATGTGTATTGTTGCTGAAGGACACCATTTTGAGCATGACAGATAGATGAGTTTCATTTCTGGCAAGTGCAGTTTTGTTCAACGCGATCAAACAAATGTGCGTTTTGTGCTTTTCATTTGTATCATTTTTGTGCGCAAGATGTTTTTGTAATAAATCGATGATGCTGAACAACTTTGTAATTGACTTTTTTCCCGTATTTCTTACCGTTTTTGAGGTAAGAACGCTGACTCTGAATTTCGACGCCAGGTGGGTCTGTACGTGGTTTCCTTGCGTAGAGCATGGCAACTTTACTATACCTAGACCCCACTTTTATGACTATAGCTCTTGTCGTTCAGAAATTATTGGGGGGACTACGGACTTTAGCGGGACCCTGTATAATGTATTTTATGCGTTGGGTTACATTCATAGTTTCAAATAACTTTAATTTTATAATTTTTCCAAATTCTTAGATATATGAAGCAAGTCCAATAGTTTAGAAATAACATTGAGAGCTCTTGAAATTATATTTAAAAATAACATTGATAGATTGCAAAATATAGTTGATCAAGATAAATTTTTATATCAACTATGGGAACAAGGCTTGAATAAACCCAAAGATATTTTAATAGAAATTAAATGCATTTTATAAGAAAAATTGCATCAAATAATTCTTCAGTAATAACAGTTCCAATGTATTTAAAATTACAATGCAATATTAATAACTCGTTTTGTCTTATACTCCTCAAAACAATCAAAATTAGAATTTTTGAAAATACAAACCAAATAATTACTCTTAACCGTCGAAATTATTTATTTATATTAGGAAGAATTATTGAGAACACAGGCGTTATTTGCAATGAAATATTAATTATTAGTGAAATCTGCTTAAACAATTTGTGATCTAATGTATGTTTAGATTAAATAAAGTGAAAGCATTCTTCTTGGCACATACTTTCTTAATACATAACACACAGTTTTAAATGAATGATAAATTTATCAGAGTAGTGTGATTAAAATTCTTACAAAAGTTATTTTGATTATTATTTATTCAAACAAACGACTATTATATTTAATTTAGTTTATGTTTGTTCTGTTAATAAACTATAATTTTTCTCGGTATGTATAACAAACAGTTTTGGGAATTAAAATATTTTAAAATTCAATACAGAATAATATTTGTGTCAGTATTTTTTTATATTTTAGCATTTTTATTACTATATGTATACTTGATATTCTTTTGGTGTTGAGGTTGTGGTGTGGAGTCAATTGAGGTTCACGCGATAAACTTAAATTAACCATCGCCAATTTAAATTTCGAATCTTCTGTGTTTATTTCTTCTGTGTTAGTATAATTCTAGTTAATTCATCAAAAACTTAATTAAGTTAAGCTGGTTTCTTAATTATATCTTGGACTTTATCTCATTCATTTAATATCGTATGCTATTTAAATTATAATCATACTTTTCGCTCGCATTACTCATAAACCATATTAACTTTTTCCGAAATAATAATATATTTAGTTAGTTTCCTTGAAATTGTTTATTACATTACTTTTTAATATTTAATAAATGCAAAAACTAGTGTTTTGTACAAAAAACTTTATGCCTGAAAGAGCTCAATACTCAGCACGATGTAGACTCGAAAATTTCCTATCTTGTTCATGCAACTCATATTTTATATCCTTTTATTGTCAAGGGCGTATACATAGGCCTTGAGGAGCATGTGTGTTAAGGGCGTATTTGTCACCGGCAAAGATTGAAATCCGGCATTCTATAAAGAGTCTAGCTATTTTTTAGGAAAAGTATGATACGATTAATATTTCTATTTCCTAGGCATACAGAAATAAAATTAAGGCCAATTAAAAATAATATCACATCCTTTCTTATTGCAAATGTAGGTTCGCGCTCTATTTTGTTTCCTTTAATAAGAAAAGTATAGACTTCGTTTTGCATAACTGTCATTTTCCTTTAATTAATTAGAATTTTAATTAATTAAAAATTAATCGAAATTTTGGCGTTATTCCTTAATAACTTCCGAACATAATGCATCAGATATATCATTTTACGCCATGTGAAAGTGCAAAAAATTAGCTTTAAAATTATATCAATTAAGTTGCCGTACGGCTTTTTCACTAATTTTAATAAATTTGTAAAAATATTCATTGGCATAATTTACAAAAATACTTTTCATTGTTGCAACGTAACTGAAACCGTTTTCATTGTTTAAGCAAACATTTTATTGCGTGTTTCTCTTTCATTGTTGAAAGCTAAAGGTACTTCCCTAATACATTTTGCTTTCATGTTTTATTTCATCAAAATTTTTGTGGAGTCTCTAAACCAAGCTCTTTGAGATATTAGGTACATGAAGAAATAAATCCAGCAAGCTGAATGTTTATGCCTGCTATGTTTTCATTCTGCTTTCAGCATGTTTTAATTCAGCAAACATGCCGTTGGCCATAAAATGTGTTGCGCCAATTTTATGTTGAAATCAAATACATATTTTGCAAGAGGAATAGGAAGGTGACGAGTTGCAATTCGATGTTACATGACATGGTCAGTTATTTGACTCCATTAAGGACATTTATGTAGCAAATAAGCAGAACAAGTACCACAATCTTCTTAAGTTGTTTAGGGAACCATGAATATAAAATGATGCAAGATTCAATTGAAATTATATTCCCGGCCAACAAGATGGTCGCCGAACGTGGCTAGTAAGGAAATAAGTAGAGTTGCGTAAGAAATGCACGTAACAGTATTTCCTTCCTTAAATCCTGTCGAGATCTAACATCCCCAAAACGTTTAAGTTTAAACGATCATCAATTCCACAACAAAATCGGAAATCGATAATAAGCTGGATCCGAAATGGCAATGGCTTGCAGTTATCGCGATTAAAAAGAATCTAAATTTCCCCTCCACTTTCTGTTGACAGATAGGAACCATTCTTCAGGAACATCTCCAAGAAGAAGAAGAAGAAAGAAGAACTAAAACTAATGTATTCATGAGGAATATGCAAAAGTGAAAGAACATATCTCCGAGGCTCCTGTTCTGCAACTCCAATATGTTTCCGACCGAGAATCGGAATTGATGGTTTTTCTTTTGGTCGCGCACTGCAGTCAAATTTCTGGAACATTTGTCATGCAATCGGTTAACGACAAAAACTTCTTACCATTTTTCATGCACTTGACAACGCTCAAATGTCTCAGCGCTATGTTAATGAAACCTTCGGGTATTATTCTTTTTCCTGACGACCGTGTGACGAATTTCTGAATGTCTTGTGTAAAGATCTGGAAAAGGATGTGAAGTCAGCCTGCTTTCTGCCTGGTTAGAAAGAGGTACATTAAGATTCAATAAAACTTTTTATAATCGATTTTAAATCTTATGGAATTGATTTAATTCAAATAAATGATCAGTTTTTAAAAAAAACAACCTTAAATTTTTCCGTTGTGAGATATTTTAAACGAGTTCTGTTAAAAAACAAGCAGGAGTGGTGTCCTTAAAACTTTCTCGTATCCGCCCTAACATCAGTGGGGGAAAATACACCAAGAACCAGTAACATGCACCACTCATTCCCTAACACAGGTGGGGAAAAACGAGCGAATGGGAAACAGGATATGGAATTTGAAAGCCTTTTTTTCAACCGATTGAAACGAAAATTGTTGACAGATCTACAATTAAACTAAGAAGTCCTCACACCAATATTTTTGTTTATGAATGGTAGTGTTCACATTCATGTGAACACTATCATTATCATCATTATGCAGTATCATTATGATCATTAATGATGATCATCACTATCATCATTATGCAGACCAACACACGGTTAACCCTTCGACAGATTTGGTCTAAAATTTGTTACGGATCTACATTCCTGACGATAAAACTGTGTACCAAATTTTATCTACCTAGATATTCAAGTTTTTGAATTATCGTGACTGCCAGACAGACATCCCGTGGACGAATTTTGTCCAAAAATTGACAGAAACCTACAAATTACATGAAAAAACATACCAAATTTCACCCCTCTTGCTCTAACAGTTTTCGAGTTATTGTGTTCACAGGCAGACGACGTAATTCCAAAATTGTGTTTTTCCGACTCAGTGAGGTCTAAGAAATGGAGGTTCATCAAAGTCTCGAGTTCGAATTTTTGACGATTACAATAATTTCTCTTTGTATATACTTCGTATACGAGAAAGTAAAAATGAAAGGAGATTCGAACTTCTGGTTCTAAAACTCGTATCATGATCATATTTTAGACCTGATTTGTCTGGTTTGATAGCATCATCTGTTGCATTCTGTCCATTGAAAATCACTTAATTTAGAGAAAGAATGCCCACATTAACCCTCTCACACCGAGTGAGACGCTCCAGGGCGGTCTAAGAATCTCCCCTTAACAGCGACGAATGCGGGCCTGAGGCGGTTGCTTTCTTTTGAGGTGAGGTGATGTTCTGAGATCGCTTCGGAGATAAGCGCGGTAGGGGGTCCAATTACCCTTGCCAACGACAGGCCATTTCCGTGCGCCTTAAGGTATCCGACTGTGTTCGGAGACATTTTTTTGAACAATAACTTATATATATTTTTAATGTTATTTTTCAACTGCATATGTTTTAAAACTATGAAAATATTGTAAAATTAGGCTTTTAAAATAATATTTTTTGAAAAAACTGAGAAATTTGAAGAAAAATGACTAAAATACGCTAATGCCTAAAAATGCCTTACGCTAACAGCCATAGACAAAATCGCATTTTAAATATACAAAAATCCTTGTAGGAGTACATTTTTATGACAGTTATCTGCTGTTATGCTCTAAAATGTTTCTTGTACTTCAAAATAGTTTTGATATATAGCTGAACATAGTTACTAAACTGGTAATTTTTCATAAAAAATGCTTTTCGCTTATATTTAAGAACTTAAAAATAATACTTGATTTTAAAATTGGCCTTAGTTTTCAAAGGAAAACATCGAGCATATTACAGAAAACAATCTCAGAAAATTTCATATCTATACTTGAATAACGTTTTGAGAAATCATTGTTACGGTCGACAGTTTTCCTCAAAAATATCGTTTCTCAGAAAACGGATTTCAAGTTTTCATGTAACTTAAAATAATGCTTACAGTTCGGTAATAAAACAGCTGTAACTCCGTTTGTAATTCACGTAGAGTAAAAAGGGAGTCAGTTTTAGAAAGCTGGTTAAACAGGCTACAAAATTAAGTCATAAAATTTGTTTTGATAATTTTATCAAAAACGACGATTTTAAACCAGTCGGATACCTTAAGGGAATGTTATCGAAGGGGATGGGGTGGTGTGGTAAATGACCACTCAGGTTGGGAGAGTCCAATTGATCTCGTATCCTCCCAAAAAGGCCCGGTTTTAAATGGACTAGAACATTAAGTGGCCTCGGGATTAAAGAGTTAAACCCTCATCATGTTGAAAAAAAGATGTTTTGAAATATGTTAAAGCATTAGTTAGTCATTAACTGAAAAATCCAATACCTACTTTTTGCTTAATCGCGCGAGAGCTATAAAAACATTTACACTGATCGTTCACAAGCTTGCTATTTTGTTGCTCGCGATTTTGTAAAAGAAAAACAGTGCTTCAAATTTGTGTTTAAATCTAGTTTTGAAAAATATCATAAAATTCTAGAAAAGATTGCTAGAAAATGAAGTTGGCATTATTGAGAAGCTAATGTTTTATTTTAAAGTGGTGTAAAAATAGTTTTTGTGTAATAACATGCTACGTAATTATTGAACAAAAATGTTACAGCACTAAATAATTTTTAATTAAAAATTTAATTAAAAGTTTGTAAAACCCTTACTTAATGAGACCTACTACCCAAAAAGCTACTACTTTTCACATTTAATAGCTGTATGTCTAACAGGTTCCCTTGTAGAGCTTTTTGATCGATTTTTTAAATCAATCTTGTCACATGACGCTTCACGGAATTTGCAGATGGTTGCCAGCTTATAAAGCGTCTTAATATCTGTGTTCATCTCATTGAGCATTTGCTTCTTTGCAGAAGGTTTTCCTTAACTATTTTCACCTCAAGACACCATTTCGCATGCTAAGATATCACTCAATTCCATCTTTGGCCGAAAATTTCTTTCATCACCCCAATTTACGTGGGAGAAAAGAGAACGTAAAGCAACCAGCGGGAGTGTTCACCCCTAAACTTTCTCGTATACTTCTCCAAAAAGATGCCGTTTCTCCTTCCCCCGCGTGGCTAAAAAAATTCGAACCTACTGTTATCCAGAATCCAATGACTATCAGAAGGTTTTTTATTATAGCGATTGAAAAATATCTAGGTAAAGAATCCAATTCAAAGCGATGCCTGCCGATTAAAACGCATATCTATCGCACACTGCTAGGTTTCACTCTTGCCGTCTCAAGGGCAAACTGACGTTCGCTCCTTTCGCCTGCACAGAAGACTGCTTCAAGTACGCATGCGCGTGGAGATAACGGATTGGTTTCAATAGTAAATTATACAGACCGACAGATAGCAAACCCTTGACGGATTTGGCCCAAAATTTTATACGGACCTACATTCATGACGATAAAACTGTGTACCAAATTTTATCCATCTAGCTATTCAAGTTTTTGAGTTATTGTGTTCGCATGACTTCGGACATACAGACTTCCCGTTGACGGATTTTGTCTAAAATTTGATAGAAACCTACAAATTATGTTTAAAGACCACATACCAAATTTCATCCCCGTAGCTCTAATAGTTTTCGAATTATCATGTTCAGAGACAGACAGACAGACATAATTCCAAAATTGTGTTTTTCGGACTCAGGGAGGTCTAAAACGTGGAGATTCGTCAAAATCTCGAGTTCGAATTTTTTGACGATTACAATACTTTCTCTTTGTATACTTCGTATACGAGGAAGTAAAAATGAAGTATTTGTCAGTAATAATCAGGTAATAATAGTTGAAGTCGTTTCTTGAAAAGTGTTAATAAAGTGTATCAAATCTTGGCATCTTTATGAATTTTTTTTTACTAATATTAAAAACCCTGATCGAAACACTCGTTGTTGGTGTTTTAGGAACGCCAAAATATAGCTAAGAGACGCCAAATGGAGTTGAGACACATAATTTAAACAGCTTACTTTACACTGATATTCTTTGGTTTGAGTTGTAACAGAACCAATTCGTAGTTAATTGGGTACCATTTAAAACATGTATTACACTACATGCCATCTGTGAAGATCATCCCTTTAAAGACGGACCTACACTTAATGCTACGAGAAGCTAGCACACCCATGTGACAGTCGT
The DNA here is from genome assembly GCA_013235015.1 of Araneus ventricosus. Taxonomy (NCBI): domain Eukaryota; kingdom Metazoa; phylum Arthropoda; class Arachnida; order Araneae; family Araneidae; genus Araneus; species Araneus ventricosus. Next base: position 19,367 of record BGPR01020336.1, on the reverse strand, counting down.
CCTTAAAGGGGTTAACTGATGAGGAATTATAACTTTTGAAAAGTACCATTTTCTTGAAAAATCATTATAGAGAAGGTACTATCCATTTGATTGTGTTAATATAGTGTTTTGAATTTAATGATGTCATGTTTTTAACTCACTTTTTGTATAACTTTCGGCGTAGCCTTTTTGATTTGCTTCTTGGTTACCTCTTTTTTTTCTTTTAAATGAAAATAAGAACAATGTTCACTGAATGTAATTATTAAATTTCCTATTGCTTTCGAATTATCCCTCTTTTCTTTTTTTCTTTTAAATGAAAATAAGAACAATGTTCACTTGATGTAATTATTAAATTTCCTATTGCTTTAGAATTGTTCTTCTTTTATTTTTTTCTTTTAAATGAAAATAAGAACAATATTCGCTCAATGTAATTATTAAATTTCCTATTGCTTTAGAATTATTTGATATTCGAAAAGTGTTATCATTTTAGGTAGATTCCTTATAGGAACTCTACCTATTGCAATGGTTCTCATGACACGACTTTCGGAAAATTTCTGCAGATCTTCACCGATCATGACCCCTAGAACCCAAAACCACCCTTCGTTAAAAATTTTATATATATATATATATATAGGTATATATATATATATATGTATAACGCTTTTTCCCATGTTATCTTGTGAACACGATAACTGGAGTAATTTTGATGTAAATTTAACCGGCTTGGGATATGTTGTACACATAGTGAAAATCTCGGTCGAGTTCGTAGATGGGCTATCCAGCTCAAAGGGGGTGGAAATGGTGGGGGGTGGAAATTTTCATTTTCCCATAATTCCTTTACAATTGAAAACAGAAAGAAAATTCAAATTAGGCAAATTATTGCCTTATCAAAACGAACAATTTTTGTATTTAAACTTTTTCGATAGCTACAATTGCTTAGAAGTTATGAGCTGAAAAGTGATTTTCCCACCCTTCCCCTCCTCTCCCACTAACTTAAAATACGTTTTAACCTATGCATGTTACCCCTCGTTGGAAAGCTCTCGTCATTTGCAGTTTCTTCCACCCTCTTTCATTCTTGTAGCTACAATACTTATGAGAATATAGGGCAAAATGTTCTTTTCCGTATTATTATTAGTAGAGAAGTATATGCATAATGCTTTGGCCCGTGTTATTTTGTGAACACGATAACTAGAGTAATTTTGATTAGATTTTAACTGGCGACGGATATGCTGTAAGGAGGGTGAAAATCTCGGCCGAGTTCGCAGATGGGCTAACCAGCTCAAAGGGGGTGGAAATGGTGGGGGACTGAAAATTTCATATTCCCATAATTCTCTTACGATTCAAGATAGAAAGAAAATTCAAATTAGGCGAATTATTGCCTTATCACAACAAACAACTTTTGTACTGAAATTTTTTTGATAGCCACAATTTCTTAGAAGTTATGAGCTAAAAAGCCATTTTCAATCTCCTCCCCAACTTATCATTTCCCCATAGCTTCGTTAAGATTAAAGAGAGAAAGAAAATTTCAGTTAGGGTAATTATCACCATATCATAACAAACTACTTTTATATTGAAAGTTTTTTGACAGCAAGAATTATTTAGAAGTTATGAGTTCCCATCAACCGCATTCACCTTCACTTTTTATACGGTATAATATAATTAATTTAATTAATTTATAGTTAATATCTTAGTTAAATTTTGTTAATTATAACTGTTAATTGATATACATGGCTTTGCTCCGGATTAAAATGTTTTCATGTTTAATATTTTTAATGTAAAAATTACTATTGTATAAATATTATAATACACAAATTACTTTTCTGATCTAAAATGCTTTTAATTAAAATGAGAATATCAATTGAACCAGACAATTTTTAAAAACATCCGTTTTCTTCATACGTTATTATTTGTTACATAGGTACTTCAAATTTTGTTAACAATTACTAAAGTCAATGAAAGGTTTTAATAGATATTTTTGAAACAATTAAATTAACTATTTAATTATTCATTAATTTGGCAATGAAAATAAATTAACTGGTCGATATAAATTGTTAAATCGTCTACTTTTTAAAATTTGCTTTAGCATTCTTCCTTCTGAAACAGTTCTTCGTATTATTTTTGATCGAAAAATATTATTACGAAGTTAAGTTTAAAATTAATTTTGAAAAATATTAAAATGAGAATAAATTTATGAAATGAAAAGAGCATTGCGGAAAAACGCCTTGCTTAATTTTAAATTAAGTGAAATTTTGTGAGCATCTTTTAGGCTTTGAAAAGTTGAGGTGACCTTTCTCTTTTCTTAAATAAAGATTTGAAAAAGTTTGATTGAGATCAGTCCAGTGGTTTTAGTAGGAGAATTGGAACATACATTAGCCACAGTGACTTTATATTTAAATTAATATAATTATTATTCATAAGATAAAGATTGCTGGCATATGTATAAGGCATAAAGGTTTTAGTGGGTTTTGTAACATTAAGTAGATGATTAATTTTAATTAATCAAATAATTTAATAGTTAATTTGATAATAGGTTTTTTGACAGATACTTTTAATTTAACTACACATGGCGGACCATGATTTGTTTAATAAAATCAATATAAAGTAGGAAAAATAAATAATTAAATAAGAGTTCCTTTATCCTTTTGCTATTGAAAATATCTAGTTAACTTTAAATTGTGGATTTTCTGCCTGAGTATTTGGTTTTAACGTCGATGGAATTTAAATGCTGTTCCAAATTGGCTGCATTCATATCCTATAGCTTTAGAAACACGTATTCAATTGCCACTACAATGTTTGATAATCTTTATTCTCTTATATGTTAAGAATTTGGTGACTATTATCTTTGTAACCAGGGAGTTCTCTAAATGAGCCCATTTTATAGTGTTTAAGAGTATCATGTCAGGGTTTTTACCATATGACAAAGTAATGTCCACACAATTATATTGTATCCTAGATTAAATAAATTAATTTTTAAATCAAGAGTTCTTCTTCATTCGTGCCAAGAGTCAATTTCTTGCTACTGTTTCAGATAGTCTGGCTTAATGTTATCTAGGAGATATTTGCACTGCTGAGATGTTTATTTCTTTATGATTCCTACCTGTTGAATGATTATGTGTTGAGATATAAAAAAATTGACCAATGTACTGACCGATAAATCTATCATAACTTTTTGGAATGAAAAATGGAATGATAAAACCTTGATATAGCAAAAAATCAAATGACATGAAAACACACAGAATCACAGCGTAAATACTGCAATGTGTAGAAACAATAAAGTCATTGGCTATGTCTGTATTGATCAATATGTAATATTTCATGACTTTTGTAACATTAACGTAAAGGAATCTACCTTTGCCTTCAAGCTTGCCGAAAAGGGATTTTTTTGAACTTTGGTGGCTCATTTTTGTTATTGTTTGATGAGACATTTTAAAAATTTTCCCATTGTTTTAAAGTTTCTGCAAATGTATTCCTGAAATTTCGTGAAATAATACTGTTCATTCGAGTTACAAATTTTGATGTAGTTGATCGTAATTTTTTTATTTTAATGTAAAGCCCTTAATCACAAGCTGATACGGATAAAAACAGGCCTGTTAAAAGAGAAGAAAACTGAATATTGTTGAGCTAATTCATTTGCAAAATTGAAAAGATTTTCAATTCAGAAAACAATTTAGAATGTGATAAGAAGAAAAGAATCATTAAAAACTTCCAAGGAGAAAAAGGAATGAAAATTAAATAAATAATTGATCGAAGTAAAAATTAAAAATGAAAGATTTGATTTGAAATAAAACTGAAATTTATCATACTATTGGAAATCGTTTTCACCATTTTAACGAAAATCCGATATAAAAGTAGGAAACCGTGTGTTATTTCCAAGGTTTGTGATAACTTCTTATTAATTTTTCATCTCCCGCCTAATGCTGCTTTGCGTATTGTTGAGAGATATTATTTAGAATTTTATGATATCTAAATTGATTTTCATTGAAATAAACGCATTTTGTATTTTTACTGCTGTAAAAATCGTTATGTAATGAAATAAATTAATAAGAATAACTGGCAGTAATTAATGGATGAGAAATATTGATCAGTAGTCGGTTGTTGTCTGTAATTATTTCAATGTGTTTTAAAACAAGAATTTTAGAATTTTTTTATTTCATCTTGCCTTCTTTTTCTAGTTTCTATTAGAGAAGCAATTCAGATATTAAGATCGTTTTCTTTTAAAATTAAAAACTTGTATAAATATTTGAAGTTAATACATTTCAGGTAGTAAAATAATGATACTTCTATAAAAAGCATTAAAATTCATTTTAATCCAGGTCTTATAACGCAAAAATTGTCTTGCTTCATGAACAAGGGTTTATTCATTTTCACTTTCAATAATATTTGGAAATAAATACTCAACCCTTAAGGATCGCGAATACAGTTTTGATTGAAATCCACTCAAAGATTTTACTAAATAATTTTTGTACTTACTTTTTGTAAAATATCTTTGTTGAAAACTGCGCAAATGAAGAACAGATGTTTATTAAATTATAATGTAATATTCGTAACGAATAAAAAATATATATTTGTAAAATTAGTAAAATATTTAAAGAAAAGAAATTAATTAGATAAAAAATCGTTTGGTCATAAAAGAAATTAATTTAAAAAATCGTTTAGCTGTAAAAAAATTAATTAAAAAATCGTTTGGCATTAATTCTTTTCTAAAGATTATAAAAATTGTTTGGCAACGATATATTGTCTTTTACTAACGTTGCCTAGCACTTTAGAATAATAAGAGGATTGAAGATGGAATTCGAGTGATGTAACGTTTGTGATGTAAATGTTTGTGTTGGTTTTACATTTACATTACGTTTGTGCTGTGGAAGACGTCCAATAAATACATTATTTTTGATAAAGAAGGCTCCACGATTATTCATGCTATGCTGAAATACATCACAATAATAAGCCCACGATATTAATTCTAATCGAATGCAGTAAATTAAAACAAATAAAATATGCAAATGCATCCCTTGTTTCAGAGCAGGAATTCGTGTATTTGTAATTTGTAGAAGTATATCTCCAAACTCATATAACAAAATGGAATAGAATGATAAAGAAAACTAAACCAAAGTTGGCAGTCTTTATAACAGTATTCAATCTCAATTATAAACGATATTTAAATATCTCTTCCCCATTTGAGAACATTGCAGTTAAAAACCTATGACGATGTAGTAAAGAAAGATTCTTACAACTGAAAGATTCTTATGAGAAGCACTGCAAGTTAAGTATCAACGTTAAAGGTATCAAATCAATGCCTCTACATACTCGCCTCAACAGTCACGTTCAATGCCTGTGAGTTTGCGTGCGATTTTTCCCCGTTTGCATTTAATGAATTCTTTCATTAAAATCTTGTAATTATTACTTGTATATTGATGCGATACTTTTTGCTTTATTCTTCAGAGTCATTTATTGCTACCCTTTTCCAAATCAAAGAAATAAATATTAAATACTTCGTATAATGAACAAAGAGTATTTGTGGCGTTAAGCCCGAGTTTCGATATGCGTGATCTTTTTTGAGTTAAAATTATCAGTCCCTTTTTACATGTTTTAATTATTTATTTCACCAATAACAACACGGCATATAGACATTTACGAACACGTATTTCACACAGCTGAACATTTAATATTATCACATTTTAAATCGGCACGTTTACCGATTCAATTCGTACGACCTCAGTCGTCCATTGTTTCTTCCAGTCTGATTGAATTCCCCGTCGGGTAAGGAAGGTGCATGTTAATAATTTCCCTTTTTAGGGATTACTGTGGCTCAAGTTGCCACACTATTATTGTTCAAATTATAGGAGTTGTTCAACCAAATCAAGAGTTGTCCCAAACCAAGCATTAGCTGCCAATTATTTTTTACCCACATTGAAGGGAACATGCATACCCATATACGATTGCAAATTTGTCTTTCCCCCTCAACAGTCTGAACTGAAGTCTTTTATTTCAACATCAAAATTAGTCAAACCATTTTGCACTCACTTCAAAACCTAATTCAAAGCGGCTTCTCTGTCCAAACATAAAACGTTCTTCAGCTACTTTTTCCAAGATTTTATAAGGTGCCTTTTTAACACTCATATTGAGGAAAAGGGCATTCAAGCTAATATCTGTGTCGAAAAATTATTTTTAAATTTTCATCATAAAAGATGAACATTTAGGGTATTGAATGTTAACTAAGTAAGCAACTTTTATGTAAACAGAAAATTTAATAAATATTAACCAACTCATATTACATTCAAATAAAAACCTTTACATTAATCTTAAATTATTGCGATCAACATTCATATTTAGAAATATGAATTTTCAAAGATCTAACACCAGTAATATACAATGCAAATTATTCGGAACAAACCTATTTACACCATGAACAACCAAAAAGGGAGAAACCGTTAAAACTCCATCTCATTTATTCCGCCATCTTTACTTGCTTAATACTTAAAGAGTAAATGAACAAGTCAGTAGGAACAGTGCACTACAACTCCAAGAATATCAGCTCTTTACTAATATTCCGAAAGTCAAACTATGTTGAACAATATTCTTATTTATATAGATTAATATTTAAAAGATATAATGCCTGCAATATAAGATTCAAATTATTCTGAACGAAACCATTTACACCAAGCCAACTAGAGAAGGAAAATCACTCAAAATCCATCTCATTTATTCCCAAACAACCCTCCCCACTATCTTTACTTAGTCATTCGAAAAAGAGTGAACGAACAATTCAATGCGAACAGAGCCCACAAGTCCAAGGATATCAGCTCTTTCCAAATTTTCTGAAATTCAAATTATTGACATTCTTATTTAGATAGATTAATATTGAAAAGATATAATGCCTGTAATATAAGATGCAAATTA
>BGPR01020335.1:0-27996 GCA_013235015.1 Araneus ventricosus | reverse complement strand
ACGAATTTTTATACTCGCTTTAATCATTGTATTCAATGTTGTTAGAAAGTTTTAAATGCATGTTGATCGTTCAAACTCTTCGCGTTTTTATTCAAACCGTAATAATGTAGAGTAATAAACGGGCTAGATTTAAAACGTTATCTGTGTGTTTGGAAAGTTGTATCTCTGTATTAGTAATATCTGTATTCATCATTATTTTATCTCTGTATTTAGAAAGGTGTATCTCTGAATTAGCAATCTCTGTATTTAGCAAAGGTTGATCTCTGTATTTAGAAAACCGTATATTTGACTGTCTACTGTACGAATTTTTATACTCGCTTTAATCATTGTATTCAATGTTGTTAGAATGTTTTAAATGCATGTTTATCGTTTAAACTCTTCGCGTTTTTATTCAAACCGTAATAATGTAGAGTAACAAACAGGCTAGATTTAAAACGTTATCTCTGTGTTTGGAAAGTTGTATCTCTGTATTCATCATTATTTTATCTCTGTATTTAGAAAGGTTCATCTCTGAATTAGCAATCTCTGTATTTAGCAAAGGTTAATTTCTGTAGTTAGAAAACTGTATATTTGACCGTTTACTGTACGAATTTTTATACTCGCTTTAATCATTGTATAACATGTTCTTTGAAAATTGAAATGCATGTTCATCTTTCAAACTGCTCGCGTTTTCATTCAAACAGTATTAATGTAAAGTAATAAAGGCAAAGGAAATGAATGTTTGAGGAAAAAAATTGTGACAGTTTCTTTTTTTGAAATAAGATATGTTTGCCTGTGAAGATATTATGACACCCCGAGCAACGCTGGGTATATATATATAAAGCAGAGTGTAAGCTGAAAAGTTAATTAAAAATTAAGCAACATTTTGGCGTTTTATTTGAATATCTTTCGAAAATATAATGTCGCAAAAACTATTTTTACACTGTATTCAAGTTTAAAAATTTAGTTTTCCAGTGACACAAATTTTATTTCCGTACAATTTGTTTTTTTAATTTTAATAATTTTTCCAGAATTAATTTTATACCTAATATGTATCATTTTTTATTATCTCAGAATAAGAATAAATACAAAGAACTGTTGTCAGAACACATTAATAGAATTCTGTAAGAATACTATGAAAAAAGTTTAAAAAGCAGACGATTAACACTTTATATACGAAACAATTATTGATTTGGATTAATTTCATGTTTATGTAATAAAAATAATAATTTAAATTAATTTTCTATTTAATTAAACGTGGAGAAAAATAGCTGTGTGTTTGACTTGATTGTTTATAGAATCTTTTGGTTCAACTGATATTCTCATTTTAATTTAAAGATGTTTCAGACGATGAACTGATTTTGTGTGTAATAATATTTTAAAGAAAAGTAGTTTTTGAATGAAAAATATTAGACATGAAATCAATTTAATCCCGAGCAAGGCCGGGTATATCAGCTAGTAACTTATAAAAATGAATAAACACTATGTTTCAGAAATATTTTTGAAATAGCATATGTGTCTAAATTATCTGTTCACCATTTGGTTTTTTTTAAAAATGTAGTAAATTTATTATAAATATATGTAGACACGTTATCCCGAACGATAGAAATAAAGGATATTGCGTTTGTGTAGAATTTATAGACATTCCTTTGGAACTAAATTGTCTAATATATAGAATTGAAAAAATGTAGGATAGTGAATCTTCAACCGTGAAATTTTTAAGTCCATTTTTCAATTCCTACTATTAGTTCACACTCTCCCTATATTTATATATCTTGTTCAAATTTTGCAATCGATTTTAAACTAACTTCCAGATGAGCTGGAGACTTGAAACTTTAGACATAGCTCAGAACTAGATGGCAATGCAATATTAATTCGCTTTCTTGTGTGTCTGTCTGTCTGTTAGTCTGTCATTTCATATTTTGCATGCCGCATGCGCAGTACGTTTTTCATTATATCTCGAAAACTATTAACATTACAGACTTGGTTCTTGGATATATGGTTGGCCCATGGGATCATCGAAGTACCCCCATATTTTAGCCATATCTTTGCGTATACGCAGTTCATGTTTCATTATATCTCGAATCACCTAAGTAGGAATTGACTTAAAATTTTTTTTTTATATTACTTGTTTCTTGTATATACAAAAAATTATTTTACCTTTTATGTTCAATGAAAGTAATGTAATCATATTGAACTGTTACATTTACTTGCTTGCATGTTGCCATCCAATGAAGTATGAAATATATTAATTTGCGGGGACAATATCGAGCGCATGCTGAAAATTAAATAAAAAATATGAGGAAATCAGAAAAGATAGCAGCCAGGCAATCAAATTGGCACAGATGGATAAATATATATATATTTTTTAAATTTAAAAATGTGTTCTACTTGAGGAAAGAACTAGAATCAAGATTTTTAACGTATATGATAACTAAGCTTTTCATTCCTGGATAAAAACACAAGTGAGCTACACCGACCTTCCTTAGAGTCCAGCTGCCTGAACGATAGACGTGAGCACAGGAACTGAAGTTTGCTAACTAAGGGTTGCGATAATTGCAACTAATAAAAAGATATGATTGTAAAATTATCCATTCCAATATTGTTATTAAAATAACTATAATAAAGAAATTAATTGAATAAGCAAATCGTTTGGCCATAAAATAAATTAATTAAATAAAAAAATTGTTTGGTAAGAATATATTTCAAAAGGAAAAAAATATATAATGGCAACACCATATTTCTATTTAGCGAACGTTGTCTAGCAATAAGGAAGAAGAGGAATGCTTCTAAGCTTCTAAGAGGAATTCGATGTCGATGTTCTTAATGTGTGTGATGCTATATATAGTTGTATGGGGGAAAGGGGGGGTAAAACCGGATAGCTAAGGTTTGAAGGCCTGTTGTAGCTAAAATATTTGACATAGAGCTTGTCAAATTTTATTAAAATACTCATTGTTTATCTGTTAGTTTAATTATATTGACGTCCCGTTTTGAAACAACACGAGGGTTATTTTGGGACGGACATCGTAATTTTAAACCTCGATCGGATGACAGGGCCGAGCCTGAGCTGGCACACCCCTCCAAACTTCCTCATCGCACCGACTGGGGGGCATTTGGCCCCCTAAGTATGATTTAACGTGCAAGAGGCCCAATACATGACGGATCTTCAGAGGAATCGGATTTCGAACCTGGAACCCTTCGGACCGAAGCCGAGACCTTACCACTAAGCCACCACGGTCTCATTGTTTATCGGAGAAAAATATATCTTCACGAAACGTCACAGTTTAATTACTTTTATTTCAATAATTTTTTTATAAAAAAGTCAAATTGCCCAGTTTTACCCCACTAGTTGGGTAAAACCGGGTACACATGTTAACCTTATGGAGAATTAGGAAAACTCGATTTTTAGTGGAAAAGTTGCAATCATTTTTACTTTATATGACAATTTAAGAATATTAGTTACAAAATTATTTAAAGAAGTTGTCTTCTTTTCCCACCCCACTGCAGTTTTCGTGGGCACACCTAAGACAGATTTTATATTGGATTAACCTTTCTTCATTTAAATTAGAAAATACATAATTAAAATATAAACAATCGACGTCTAGTATATTTTTATCCTCTTAATCGTAGGAATCATCAATACTGACTGTCTTGGTCTTATGCCACTTGGAGTACTCGGTTTTACCCCGAGTACAGAGGTTATAATAAACGAAATAGAACCGCGCAATTATTGGAGTAAATCGTTGTTTGATAGGATATAAATCTTTAGTAAACGTATAATAAGCTGGACCAATTACAGTTTTTATAAATGTAATGATTGTGAAGTAAGGATAGTTTAAAATCAATCGAACATTAGAGATCTGACGTCTTAAAACAAATAAACATTCACAGAATCAGTGAATTCAACAGCTTCTACACTCCACTATGAATGTTACTTTTTTTGACTAGTAGAGTGTAATTCAGTATCTGTCTGCTAGATGGGAAAAATAATAACGCCAGAATCAAGGGTAGCAGGTTTTACTCCACTATCCCCTAAATATTTGTTGGTAAAAATTGTCTGTTATTTATGGAAGTCGTCAATAAATGGTTGCTTTCATAAAGAAGGCTCATCATAATTCATCCAATGTTAGAAATGCAGTACTTTTCCATCACCGGCCACTGCCAGATCCCTACCGCATGGGATATGTCCTGGAAGTAACTGGACTCAATTACTATACCCACCAGGGAAGCGAGATTCCTCTTATTTATCAGGCAACTCCTCAGCTCCATTTCCGAGGAGCCTCTGATGGGAATTATTCCTTGATAAGGAATGAATCAATTGAATTTTCCCTTGTGATAAACGAATTTCCCTAAAGCCTATGCCAGAATTATCAGTCTTTCTCGGAAATTCTCAATCTTCGAAAAATGATCTTTAAGGTTGTCTACCCAAAATAACTGAACGAGGATCATGAAAACTTGCAAACAAATCAAAAATTAGAACAGATACAAGTTTGATGAAAAAGTGCTTCATCTCTTCACGAAGTGCTTCATTCTCTCTATTCTCATTCACCTTTCAGGAATCAGGTAATTATTCGATTCAAATGAGCGTCAGATACAGCCTAATTGCTATTTCTGAATGAAGCTTTGTTTATTACCCTTCAAGAGTTATCGGCAACTAAAAGCAATCTGTATACGGTCTTGGGGCGCAATCTCTTAGACATTGCATGGACTTATCGAAAAAACTTCGTATTACCTCTTGAAGTATGAATCTTTAACAGTCTGTTGCGCTTTAAAGGTTTGAAATCGGGGAGTTCATTTTGACTCTTCCTTTAGATAAAGTAGGGTAGTATGGAATATATTGTGTATAGTAATTTAAACTCAATAATCGGGTTTTTGACTTTTGTTCCGTTTATATTATTTTTGTTATTTAATTTATTTCTGTGAAAGAGAAGATTCTTTCTCAGATTCTAAGAAGATATATTGTCCCATTAGTCATAAAGTAATGATCCTTTAGAATTTCGAAACTTTTCTTACGGATACGTTTTTAGGTTTTAGCACTCAGTAACGAAAAACAACGGATTTTCCGACCACATTTTCACGAGCATATATAGAGCACATATCCATATTGTTTTGGTATACATAATTTAAACTTTCAACCCAAAATTAATTGAAAAACTGTAAAACTCCAAGAAAAAATGTAACAGGGGAAGGCAAAAATAAAAAAGAACTCAAATGAAAATTTGGGGCAAGATACTAGGAGACCGGAAACAGCTATACTAATTAAAAGATTATTTTTATTATTCATTTATTATACTTAATTTATTTTTAATTCATTAATTTTATTATATCTAAATCTATTCTTTATAATAATTTGTTAAACACTTTAAATAAAGTTTATGAATATGTACTTGTAAAAATTTTGTGGCTCCTGTGCTACTTAAAAGTACCTATTAAGGAACCAAGTAACATGTAAATTACTAGCTCTGCATGACTTGAAACGAAATTCAAAATTTAAAAATCAGCATTAATCTCCCGAGTCGGACTCGTTATTTAATTTAACGGATATGGGTTTTTTCGATATATTGTCCAATACGTGAAATTGAATTCCACCGGTGAAATTCGAGATACGAGTTTTGTCCGAAAAAAATTAAATTAAACATTTATACGTCAACCTATCAACACCGTTGTAATGACATTGCGTAGCGTTAATTTTGATTTTGCTTCTGCAACTTTTTATGGAGAATGATACGTCATTCTATCACTGTTGTATAAGTATCAAGGAGAACCAGTTTTCTGTTGGCTTCGTGATAATTTACATTTCGGAAATGAAAGAACAATGAGTTTGCGGACAATTTTGCTTAAAATTGACAAAAATCTTTGCTGAGACAGTTTAGATAATACAGTAAAATTATGGAGAATAGTGTTTTAACCTGTTGAGAGTGCTATGAATGGGCACAGCGGTTTCAAATCGAGTTGAACATCCTACAAAGACTATCGGAAGATTTGGCATCCTTCCACATCAATGGACGATAATCACGTCGAGAAAGTACAGATAAATTATTTAAATCATTCTTTAAATGTGCTTGAGATTTCTGATGATCTAGAAATCAGAAAAAGTTATTTTCATATAATTTTTGACCAGACGCATCGCAATACAGCAAAATTTGTACTTTGTCTCTTGATTGATGAGCAATAGGTGTATCAGGAAAAACGATTTTTCGAAATTCAAAATTTCAATTCTAAAAAAGTTGTCAGCATGGTCACATAATTAACAAAAAAGTTTTAGCCAAGTTAAAAAAAAAGTTCTCCCGGAATGGGCCCGAAAATTGAAATTTTTTTGTCAAAACGTTTATTTTCAATTTTTTTAAAATGTGAAAAAAATTTGTCTTCCATTTAAGTACAAAAATGTGAATTTTAGCATGTTAATTAACAGTAAAAATATTATATCTATCATAAACTTTAGGTTTCCTGGAATCTACATGAAAATCTTCATTTTTCAGCCAAATACGCATATTTTTCAATTTTCAACCCATCCTTTATATTAATAACAAATATTTTATTTATAGTTTATATAGCAGCAGAGCTTTTTTAAACAGCGAAAATATAATTTGGTGAAATTGCAAATACAGATGAATCCGGTTAACCAAAACCCGGGTTATCCAAAATGCCTTGGAAATCGCAAATCCAGAACACACGTACTGTACTTAACGGAAATAATCTCGAAATAGAGACTTTTTTGCAGCGATATCCTTTTCTTTCTTTCTTTTAAGCCTTCTCAAAAGGTCAGCGATTAATTTTAAAGTGTTAAAATTAATATTAAGGGGTATTAACAGTATTAATTACGAGATTGTTTCCCTATGTCTATTAGGAGCTTTGCGCCAGAACTCGCAGGTGCGAATATTGCGGAGGGTTAACTCTGATAAGTACATAAGTGTAGCCTACAAAGAGTACCATAAAAGCATTTCTCCGCAGATTTGAATGAATCTTAAGATCATCTTTTGAAAATAAAGGAAATAAACAAACCACTGCTTCTAATGGATGTTTTGAAGCATTTTTGAACAATTCAATTGATCGATTGGAGGCCCCAGTATTTGTTGCGGTACCATCACAGCCAAAAGCTTTAATACCTTTCTCATCTATGCAATTCTTCTTAAAATCTTCAATAAATCTTAGTATTGATGATATTATACTTTTCCTAGAACCACTATCTGGTGTTAGGTGTCAAAAATATGTCGATATGGTTCTTCAGCCAAAGATATGCGTTCTTCTTATGCAATTGTCCTGTCAGATCTACCACTTACAATTTCTTTACTTATTGTTTCATATTTCCAAGCTTCAAAATAGAGTGCAATTTTTTACGAGGTACGAGTTGAATCTTGACGGTTTTTCGCCTTTTCACGAAAAATCTTCGATTTATCTATTATCGCTGTTGATTTTATGCTCACAACATTTAAAACCTGCAAACAGCACTTGCTAGTTGAGCTCCTGCTCTACTGAAAATGGCTCTACGGTTACATTCTCTAGCTGAAGCGACATGACTTGACACCTGAGTTTAGTTACAGTACAACCCCGGTTAACCGAAATAAAGATGGGGGGGGCCATGTCGGATAACAATGTTTTCGGTTAAGCAATGAATGTCTATTACTATCATGTATCTAATTACAGTAAGAAATTCTGAAGTGTTTTAAGTGTAAGACGAATTCAAAACTCTCTTTTTAGGTTACACTTATGTTGTTTATGAAAGTTAATCCTCCGTCGGGAGCATTATTCACATGGGCGAGTTCGGGCGCAATACTCCTGATAGGCATAGGTAAACAATATCGTAAGTAATATTATTAATACCCATTAATATTAATCTTACCGTTCTATAATTAACCACTGACATTCTTGGGAAGGCTTAAAAGAAAAAAAGTGGGGATATCGCTGCAAAAAAGTCTCGACTTTGCTATCATTTCTGTGAAGTACAGTACTTGATTACTGGATTTGCGAGGCATTTCGGCTAATTCAGGTTTCGGTTAATCGGGGTTTCACGTGTATTAGAGATTTCTCCAAATGATATTTTCGCTATTTCAAAAAGCAGTGTTGCTATATAGGCTAAAAATAAAAGAATTGTTATTAAGCTAAAGGATGGGTTGAAAATTGAAAAATAAGCGTATTTGGCAGAAAAATCAAAGTTTGCATGTAGATTCCGGAGACCTAAATTTTACATGACAGGTATAATATTTTGTTTACTGTTAATTAACATGCTAAGCTTCACATTTTTGTACCTAAGTAGAAAGCAAATTTTTGTTTTCACATTTAAAAAGAAATTAAAAATATACGTTTTTGACAAAAAATTTAAATTTTCGGGCCAATTCCGGAAGACCTAAATTTTTTTCAATTTGGTTAAAACTCTTTTTGTAAATATGTGACGATAGTGACAACTTTTTATATAATTGAAATTTTGAATTTCGAAAAATTGCTTTTCGTGATACACTCTAATGAGCAAAATATGAATAACATCACAGCTATTCAGTAGTTACTGGAACGTTCAAATGCGGTACAAAACTTTCTACAACAAGTCGCAACTCTCCAGATTTTACCCAATGGATCTAGTTTTTTTTCCCAAAGTTGAAATACAACTATAATAATAGAAGATTTGAAACAATGAAAAGGAGACATATGTGCGGAACCAAAAAGGATTCCAAGGAGCCACTCCAGCCATAGAAAACACGTCGGAATTGGTATATAAATAGAGGAGAAGGGTATTTTAAATGAGTCTTATTGAAACTTACTCTTAGCAGTGAATTGATTTATTATAAAAGTTTGGTTTTCTTTTTGGATAGACTATGGTTATAAATAAATAAGTAGGTATATGACTTTTCCTTTAAAAAGACTTCGTATAAATTTCACCTCAAATAAAACTCGATGTTTTCACAAACATATAATTCTGTACAAAATGTTTCAAAAAATATTCTTACCCTTTTACAATTTTATTGTCTTACATGTTATAGAGCCTCAATCTGAAATTATTAACAGGATACATTACTGTTATTAGCATTCATTTTTTGAGCAACATAATTAAGTATGTTAAGTAATACACGTATAGCTCGTTTTCTGACATTCTTAAGACGTTTTATTTCAATCCTATTATCTCGATATTGATAAAGTTATCAAGTGAAGTTAATCGTTCAAAAACTTTTAAGCTGAAGAAGAAAACATTGAAGGAGCTTTAAATAACTAAATTACAATTTATAAGCAAGGTTTTAAAAATCATCGAAATACGTACCATTTCCTTTTTCTTAGGTTTTATGAAAATTAATAATAGAAAAGAAAGACACAAAAAGCAACATAAATACAATTTTTTAACTTTCTTTTTCACATGAAGGCACTTTTCAGCTTGCTTGAAAACAAAATAGAAATCAGTCCCGCGGATATTCAAAAAGAACATTTAATGTGAAGTAGAATACCTTTTTCGCGAAAAAAATACTTCCTCACCCCCTCCAAAAAAGCATTTCGCTGTTTTATTGTAACAGTAAATAATAAAAAATAACAAAATGAGCATTATTTTCCTGCATAACCATATGCAGAATTACTGTAGAAATGTTCGCATTCAAGAAAACAAGCAAACATTTCAGTGCAATGGCAATTCCTAAAATGGATAATCTTTCAACCCTAAATTATAACAGAAAAAATATTTAAATGAAACAGCAGTTTCAAATGTTCTTTAAATTCAAGTGACTCGACGATCACCATTTACATTTTGCGTTTTAATGTTTGATCTCTTTCCCAAAATAGCTCGTATTAGCGAATTGATCGGAATATTAATAAATCTTTTAAAGCACTTAAAACACTTAAGGTTAGAAGGAAATGATTGATTTTCTTTTCATGACGTAAGTTTTCGCTTAAGTTCCATTTATGAAGAAAAATACCATTAAACATTGCTATGGAATTTTCGAATAGCTTATGAGTCACTAGAGTAACATGGAAGCTGAAATAACGATAGACTGAAGCATTTTTGAATCATAAGATACATTTATTGCGTGATTTAATGGCTTAGAAAGTTCTTTCTATTTTGCGTTTAGCTTGATATGTGAATGCATACATAATCATTATGTACTTTCTACGAGCGATCTGATAATGAACGTAATGTAAAAATAATGAAAAAGTCTGTTTTAGAAAATTAATTTTTTTTCAGTTGTCGTTTTAAGTGTCCGATTCAGTTAAACCAAGCTCTCATAATATTATTAAATTGTTGACTTTCAATATGTCATAATCAATTCTTGAGATATTTTGTGATGTCGATTGTTTCTCCTTGCAATGAAAGCTTGATTAAGAAAGAACGACACAAATTATCCATTATCTATCTATCTTTAATATCTAAAAAAAACCTTAGTACTATTAACGAATAATTACAAAAAATACATAAGAATATAAAAAATACACGAAATGAATAATTACAAAAATTACATAAGAGTATAAAAAATACAAGAAATGAATAATTACGAAAAACACAAAAGAATATAAAACAACAAGAGTCGAATGAGAATAATCTGAACGTGGTATATTCCGAATTGTTTTTTAATTCGTTTTTCAATAATTCAAGACCGATTCCACTAAATATCTGCAGAGTATGTGAACCTGGTGCATTTTGAATCTGCAGTTGAGTTTGAAATATTTTCATGCTTGTGCGACGTGAAATTGTAGAAATTCGGGTACGGAGTAGGCATTATCGTCAACATGTGTCAATAAAAACATGTCCAGCTAGCCATTATGCAGCTTCAAATCTAATGTAGCTTGACATAACAAAATTGTTATTGAAATGATGGTAATAATAACTTATTTCATGAATAAAATTATTTATTTTCTCTCTATTTTTATTTTCTCCTAATTTTCTTTTGTTGTAATAATTCTCAAACAATCTCTATTTGGAAGATGATTATTTATAACAGATCATTAATACGGACTTATGTCCTGCAGAAAGCATTATATGTTACTCTATCATGCAAGATAAAATGCAATTTTAAGCATTTTTTATGTTACTCTATCATGCAAGATAAAATGCAGTTTTAACCTTTTTTTATCGTGCCCTGAATCAGAGCAATTGATCTAAGATGAAGCTGTAGACTAAAAAAAATATGGCCTAGTCGTATCGGGTACTGAAATAAAATCCACTCTTAGAAAAAAAATCATTCAGCGTTTGCTAAACGATGTTCTCTACATTCATATTCGTTGGACGTGAAAAATATATATGCACAAATAAATTAATTTTTATATTAGAAAATTTATACTGGCGTGATATTAAAAAATATATTGATAGTCCAATAAAAGCGAAAAACTGCTATTTTATCTTCCTTAGATGACTAGATTTTGTTCAAACTCCTTCACATCACACAAAATTTATTGAAAACCTTTCGGTCGCTTTTTTAAATCCTTTTTATTGATCGGAAACGTCTTATGTAACGAAGAGTATGCATAGATCAACTATTAAAGAAAAGCAGAATTATTTTTAGATCTTCCGTTGCAAAGAAATCGAAAATGTTAAAAAGTTTTTCCTTCAATAAAACGCCATCTTTGCACGCAAGCCACGTAAATTTAGCTTCGTGTTATCACCATAGAAATTTCCAGTCTACCAGAATATTGCAAGTGATGTGGAAAAAACCCCAGTCTAAATTTCTCAATTCCTTGTATAAAAGCGTTTTAAACCAGTTCAGGGAAGAATTTTAAATTCACACAAGCTTTTCGGAACTTTCTGCAAGATCAATTTATTCTCCTTTCAGAAGTTATTATTCCTTCAGTAACGCGTTAGAAGCATAATTAAGTTCCACAACAAAATACAATCAGTTATTATTTTTGCTATGGTAATTTGATTGGAAGTGAAATTCAAAGCTCTAAATGAAATGATTTCTTTTCGTATGTCGCTGTCTACTTTTTAAAACCTCAAGATAATAGTAATTTCTTAGCAAATGGAAACTTCTAAGATATTGAGTGATTGTGTTTTCGTTTGACTTGATGTTGAAATAAAGAACTAACTGTTTTTGTATTCTTCTATTGGAAACAGGGAATTGTGTCCTGAAGAGGGATGACACCTTACGCACTTGAGCGTCACGGACGGAACTGAGTGAAGCCACTGCACGACAAAGGTCAAAAGTTGAAAGGGGAGGTTCTCCACCCTCACACCCAGTCAGGGATCATCAAACGAACCTTCAAATTTCCTTTCATTACTTTTACAGGGGGAAGTCACGACAGACTGTAAAATGTTTTGGTTGTTCGTCTGCAGTATTTGTAAAATCAGATAAGAATTATTGTTTCTGTTAATTTCATTTAGATTTAAGTTTTTTCATTCTACTTTTAAAATTATCGATTTGTTTAAAGCATGCTTCTTTCTAACAACAGAATGTTATTTTCATGAAATCACTTTTCACGCACATTTCCGATATGACATGTCTCAATAATGTTGCTATATAAATGTTTCATTGTTTTTGAAAATATTATGTGCGTACACCTTCAGTTTGGATTGTTGAGATAGCAGTTTATCTTCACGCTTTTTCGCAATTATAATTACAAGATTGCACTATTTAAGCATTTTGGGTAACTGGCAAATCATTTGTAATAACATTGCCAATTTAATTACAAACACTGAAATGGCATCAACAGAACTTAATTATTGACAAATATCTCATTGTATATCTCTCTCAGGAAGAGATCCTATTTACTCCTACAAATCTCCTTCTGAGAATGTATCCGACTGTTATGTTACAGAATCTCTACTGTCTGAAATTATTGATAACAATTGATCAATATTCTAAACTGCTAGGTAAGCAACGTATGAATTGCGATGCCAAGCGTCGTAATAAAATTTCCTAAAACTTTCAAAGTCTCCTCTTGCATAAAAGTTAATAAATTTTGTTGAAAATGGCTTCATAAAAGGTGAAATAATTTGAAAAGACATAAAATTAAATTAAAAGTGGCATTTAATAGTAGAGTTTGCTTTTAAATGAAACAGAAAATTCTTATTGATGCACGGTTAAATATCCTATTGGGCCGATTCAGTAATTTTACGTACGCGAAATCGCATTACATACTGGAATTCTTTCTCAGATACTTTTATTTGCTCATAATATGAATGATATAAATACAGCATTCTGTGCAAATAATATATTTGACTTTACATATTCAATTAGTTTATGACAAGAACTGTATCAAACACATAATCTACCGTCTGGTTTTCAGATGACAGAAACGGATACCATATTTCTTTTAAAACTCATAAGATATACTTATACCCACGTGTAGGCCTGGTACGGAAGATCGCTTGTTCGAGAGCCAGCTCCTCCTAAAAATTTACCTTAAATACGGCCCTGGGATGTGTTAAATCCATCGAGATCAGACGTGCTCCCGCTGGTGTGATACTAACGATTGGAAAGGGAATTGTCGAATCAGGTGTCCTCTTCGGCATGTCTTCGAAATGAGATGTTAATTTAATCAATAAATTAGAGGGTGTAAGTAGAAAATGTTATTTGATTTTTGACAAAGAACTGTTGTTGGGTTATCTTTTACAGAAAATATATTACGTTTCTGCAAGAGCGGAGAAGCTTTTGCATTTAAATGTTTCTCGTGGCAGAAAAATGATAGAATGGATATAGTAATTTCTAGTTTGTTAGATTACTTCTAGTCATTTGTTAGCATCAGAGTAACTTACTATATCTAGAAATGAGGGTTCAGTGTGCATATCAGACTTTTCGCATTGATAAACACTCTATCAAACAAAATTACATGTAGGTCTGGAATATTTTGAATTGTTGTTTTTCCAATGAATGATCCAAATATTTTAATTAAAAGATATTATAACCATCATCATTCCATTACATTCCAATATTTTTCTTAGAATAAAGTTTATAAAGAACATGATAAAATAAATTTATTCAAATAAGTTTGTTGGTTAATTAAAATTGCTCAAAATTGTTTTATTCGAAATTACAAAATCCATCTTGAATGAAAAAGAAATGAATTCTTCTTAAAGGTTTTTAAGCTAATTAATCTTCTGGAGTTTCTGAATAAGCTGGTTTAACCAAAGAGTACTTTGCTTTAATTTCAATAAAAAAACAATTGCTTTTAAACATAATAATACAATGATCATAAACGATCATATAAAGATCTTTGAAAAGACTAAATACAATATATAATAATAAAATTATTTTAATAAATATATTATTATTTAATAATTAATTTATTCTACTTAATAATTATTATAGAATCTATTTCGATTAAAAATAATACAAACACAATTTTATTAATAATTTCACATGATTTAAACCAAACGCATACTTACATAGACATTTGTCATATCTTTTCAAAATTCACTCTATTTACAATGAGGTGCAAAGCAACATGAAAATTGTAAATCGAATTGTGTTTCGAAATAATGTGATATAATCGATTCCTCAGGTCGGTTGGCATTTGATTGTTGGAATTCCATATCTGGATTGGCTTTCTCGTAGTAATAGTTTTTAATCTTATTAGCTTCCTGTATATCATTGTGTGAATAATATTAGGTTTTATTGTTAATTATATTTAATTTTAAATGAGGGTTTAATAGGTGTGTATGATGAAAATGTTATTTGAGTTTTAATGGTTTAAAAAAATATATAACTATATATATATATGTATATGTGTTGTTTTGTTTCTTAGAATATAGATGGCGCCATGGGCTAGTGTTTTCTTTAATAATAATTTGATAATACTACCTTTTAAAAGAAAGTTAGCGTGGGTTTGTGATTAAGTGAAGAACTTTTTCTCTTTTTTCTCAACTATGGGCAAAGGGTAAGTTTTTATTTATGAAGCCTAATTTTAATTTAGCCAGATGGCTGATAATTTTAATCAATCTTATTAGCGTTTTGGTGTTTGTGTTTTTGTTTTTCCTCTTTCTTTTGAAAATATGCTTTTGGTGTACACATCTCCTTTGTCTTTTGTTTGGGAAATTTCGGGCTGAGAGAAGCTATGTTTGGCTAATGCTAGTTTCTGACAGAAAAATTTCCGAATTATTATTTTGAATCCATTTCGTATAAAGATCTTAGTCCTTGAAAAAATGGACTAGAATGGATTCCTTGTTTATTTTTTTCGATTCCTTCTGAGTTTATGTTTTTTTTTGGCTTTAGTTGTATGATATTGATTTCCATTGTTCTCTGTTTTTGGTTTTGCTTCTGCAATTTCGCGCTACTTAACTCTCTGAACCCGGCTAGATAGAGAATTCCAGAACCTCGAAAATTGAAGTAAATTTTGGTACACGAAAAAAGAATGGAATCCTCCCTTTATTTACAGAATTTCGAGAAGAAGGGACCCGAATTTGGGCGATTAATTGTCAACAAAGAACGGAACTACTTTTCTCCCGCAAGATGCACTCAGGCACCCGAAACCGCCTGAGTCCAAGCCTCTGTCGAATGGGGCGGTTTGAGGCGGGATAGAGCTTATAGAGTTAAACATTATATAATTTTATTTTCTAAATTTTATTGTTTATAAATAAAATGTTTTGTTGTTCTTGTTTTAAGTTTAGGTTAAGATTCTATTTTTAAATTTTTTCTAATTTTTCTAGTTGATTGTTTTTAAGCTCTCTCTCTCTATATATATATAAATATAAAAGAAGCAAAACATGATAGAAAAATAAAAAAAAATAAAATAAATGACAAACTTTCGTATCAAATTCGAAAAGATATGGAAAAAATGAATTGAAAGTATATCCGAGTAAAGACTGGTTATATTTTAGCGATTCACAACAACTTCAGAGGCCGCGGTGGCTTAGTGGTAAGGTCTCGACCTCGGGACCGGAGGGTAGCAGGTTCCACCAAAGATCCGTCTTGTATGGGGCCTGTTGCACTCTAAATCATATGTAGTGGCCAAACGTCCTCCCGTTGGTGTAGCGCGGAAGTTTGGAGAGGGGGTGCCAGCTCAGGTGTCGTCCTCGTGATCTGACCGCGATTCAAAATTACTAGGTCCGTCCGTAAATAGCCTTCGTGTTGCTTCAAAACGGGACGTTAATCTAATGTAACCTAACCTATCACAATAACTTCATCCCTGAAGAAACGTCATTTTGCTTTAATTGCGTTTTCTGTGTCATTCGATTTATACTCTCTCTCTCTCTCTCTATATATATATATATATTGCTATTTTAGGAAAAAAGTCGTGCTATATGATTTATAAATGTTTTGGTTTTTCTACATCTCGAAACAACATTTCGAAATACTAACGCAATTATTCCCAGTAATAGTTTATTAACATATTGCGTGATATGGCCATGTTTGGCTCTTGCGTCACGAAATCAATCAATCTCATTAATAGCACGCAAATTGTAGTTCCCGAGAATTAAATTTATTTCGTATAGTTTTTACTTAAAAGGAGTATATATTATTATAGCCATCAATTTTTGTCCTTGCAAGAAACATATTTCATCAGAAATCTCAAAAATATATTTTTCGAATTTTAACGCACAGAAATACAACGGAACTATAACTAGATATGCAAATTTTCGAACATCCCGTCTTTTCAAATAATTTACTGGGAATATTTAAAGCCCCTTTCTGACTATTAAATAACTAGTCTTGTCTTTAAAACAGACCAATGGTTTTTTGGGTTAACACATGGGTTGGCTGAAGAGGCATTGTGGAGGATCGATGTATGACAGTGGCGTAATCGTTAAAAATCGTAAAAAAAATGTCTATTGTCAGAAAAAATATCTTCTTAATTTTACTTCACCTCTGCACGCAATTTCGCATGCTTCACACCAGTTCCGTAAAGACACGTGATCGTTGAAGGATGGGACCAATGACAAGGCAACAAGCTGGCGGGATGAAGGACGAATCACTTGCTGACTTTAAACGCGCATTATTTGCATCGCACTCCCGTTCAGATGGAAAACTAGAAATACTGGAAGGAAAAAAACCATTGAATACCAAGCTTGCACCTTTACTGTCCATTCACACAATAAAGGAGGGGGCTCATCCTTAGTGATAAACAAAAAGTTATCACTTTTCCTCTCAAAATTTTTTAGAGAAAAGAAATTATAATACACAACCAGATTGCGTCTGAGGAAAACAAATTGCCTCCTCTGAAGCTGTGTTTTACCGCGCGGTTGAATCCGCGCTAAAGATGCATGCAATAAATGCACGACGCGATGGAAAGATAACGGAATTTGGTTGCTGCACCTGTAACAACTACCATCAGGCAAATTGTTTACAAGTGGCTCGAGAGAAGGTCTTCTATTCCCGGCGAACCAACGCTCTACCAACCGAATTAGAACACCATTCTTGAAACTTAAAAACTGTTACTGAATGCTTATGCAACATTGGCAAAATCCCGCAGAACTTCAAGCCTATCTTTAGATAGATTTTACATTTTTATTTTAGAACATTTCATCAAATTACAGAGAACACGTGGATAATGATTAAAAGCAGAAACTCTCAGGAGAAGGCCGAAATGAAAGGACTGAACTTCCTATACGTCCGTTCAAGAATGGCATTGGGAAATTGTCTTCGGCAATTGTTCCTAATTTCAAGGTGAATAGCTAATCCATAAGATCTCTGGCACTTTTCATTCATGCATTGAGCAAGATGGTAGCTGAGGGAGCTTCTGAAAAATTTCGTCAAAAAGAGGAATTACAATCTGCGAACTCAAAACACGTTTTAGTTGACTATTTTGAAGACAATGTACTGAAAGTTGCCACCAGTGAAGGCAATAGATGTCGGACTTTATACGAAAATTTTTTACTTTCATTTAGGTAAAAAAAATAAGAAGAAAGGCGCAGTTCGGGTCCGCGCCGTAGATGTTTCGTGAAAACGTCTGGATAAAATCCTAAAACACGTGTTTCGTATTAATATGCAATTTTATTATCAATCTCTTTCATACAATATTTACACAGAGTAGTATGATAGTTACAGAATAGATAAATCACATGCTACCACAGACTCTTGCTACATGCGATGAACTTGTGATTTATCTATTCTGTAACCATTATACTACTCTGTGTAAATATTGTATTGAAGAGATTGATAATTAAATTACATATTAAAACGAGCCACTTTTTTAATGATTTTATCCCGACGTTTACATAAAAAATTTACGGCGCGGACGTGAACTCCGCCTTTTTTATGTTTTCTTTAGAGTAGCTTTTGATAGCACCATCTGTTGACAGTATATAGAACTACATTTCGCGTGTGTGCTGTAAACCATTATTTACTACAAATGATCATATTTCCAGTAATATTCAGATTTTTTAATTCAAATTTTAATACAATGTTTCATTTACGTATTGTCAAGTATTCTGTATGTTTCGTACAATTTTAATGAAAAATCTGCATGTTCTAATAACAAAACGTTCGGAGTTTGAAATTTTCGATTTAAACCGATTTTTAGTTATATTCTGATAAATACATTTCTTGTCTCACTTTGGGTCTTAGTAATACTCCTCAAGCTCTTTAAAATGACACCAGAATCAACCTCCTAGCTAAACGCGTTTCCACGCTACACTTATTTATTACCTTACATAAAGCTAATTCATAACAATCACCAATCACGTCCATGCGCCTACACTGGTGCGATGACGTCCCAGGCAAAACAGATACTATGCGAGAAACTCTTACAGATATTACCTATCCGTTGTGGGGTCAACCATTCTTTTCGCATTATTAGTCTCGTAGTTTTTAGCGATTCAAATCTGACGGTATTTTTTCACACAAGAAAGTTCGACCGACTACCACTCTAACAAGTAGAAAGACGTTTCCGCGTCAAAACATCTAACTCTGTTTGGCCAGTTAAGATTAAAAAGCCGAGCACTTATCCGAGCCAAAAAAGTCTTAGGAGTTCTCTAAAACCCAAATCAAGTGAAAGTCCAAAACGTTCACCATCATCTATGAAAAGAAGATTCAAATCTCTCTCATTAGTCACACGAGGAACCAAGAAGCCTTCTAAGAAAACAGCAGAATCGCAGAAATTTGCAACGGCTATGGCGTCCATTGCTTTGGTAGCATTTTCTAGTATAGATGTATACTTAGCAAATGAAACAGCAAGTTATGAAAATGGAATCCTTGAAAATGTTTGTCAAGAATTGATTGATATCATTGTTTAGCGCGCCGCGGATGCCACAGAACTGGATATAGAAGGCATCGAAGCAGTCTTATTAGAACTATTTCCGCGATAATTGGTTGAGCATGCTTTGTCGGTTGAATTAAGTGCAGTATCATAACGTTTTGAAACCAAGCATCGAAATTGGACACTTTTATAATTCACTCGCTTTATCTAAAAATATACATGGAAAATTTTCTAGATAATAAAACACATTTGCAGATAGAATCGTGAAACTTCGTTTATTGATAGATGAGTGTAAGAGGAACATTTCACTCATTGACATTTTTGCTTTACGGGGATCGTATAGAAATTTAATTTTCTTAACTTTTTATTTTTCAACTTCCACAGAAGCCAAATTTTTTCACACAAATTCCTACCTTATTTGATGAAACTTTCTAATTGGAAGTATATGTCTAGGTGCAATATTTAAGGAAATAATTGCTTGTTCCACTTTCTTGGGACACCCTGTATATATTTGTTAACAGTTGAAATTTCACTAAGAATAGCGAGATATTTTGGTGCAGACATTAGCTTTTCAGTGGCAGCAACTGGAGGGTTGTCACTCCCCTTCCCCACACATTTTGAGGAAAAAGTTAAATTTTTATTTCATTTTATGCGCCTAAAACTAGGAATTATATAAAAAAAATACTGTCCGGGAAAGTTAGCTAATTTTGCAACTTTTTTTTAACTTTGTTGTCTACCCCTTATACTTGAGGGTACTTTTAGGTGTCTATAAATTTTTTGTCCCCCACTTTTGCCACCCAATCGTGGTCTCTGTAGAGCTGTTTGTAGAAATAATAGTTTTAGAAGTCAGACTTTAGGATTACAATACTGCCGCCAAACAATTTTTTTTCAAGCGATTCCTCGCTAAATCTAATACTTCAAAATAACAGTAGTTAGGCGAAATTTGGCAAGCATTTCAACGGTTGGCCAACATTCCTCGGGCTTGGCGACGAGATAGTACGGTCTTTCTGTCATACAATGTAAAGCAGGGGTGTCAAACTCAAATGCTAGAAAGAGCCACGTAAACGAGGTCTGAGTTTATGTGGGCCGTGAGGGGATGTAGAAAAATACTTCAGTTTTTATAGATGTGAAGGTTTATTTCGAAAACACAATATAAAAATTAAAAAAGGTTAAGTTAATAATTTCTTCCTGACAATAAATATTTTTTCTCTGTTACCATCTTTCCTACTTCGAAGGATATTTTTTCCGCAGTGGTTAATTTCAAAACCAACCCAAGATTATGTCAGTATCCCACAGCAAACTTATTTCTTTTCATAAGTGTAACTAATTGTTCATGTTCACACAGATAAGTACTTCCATACGTGGAGATAATTTCTTATGCCTATTTTAGAGTGTTTTCAGACCTGGCTCACAAATATTTGTAAAAATCAGGCTCCTAACTTTACTGAATCGTAACTTCAAATCTAAACAGCATTGGATCTTGATTCCCTGTATGAATGTAACACGTAAGTATTAGACCATTGGCGAATTTCGTGGTTCGTTTATAATATTTAATTATATATAATTAGGACTTTTAAAATTTAAGGAATGAAAATTTTATTAAAAATTTTGTTACATTCAGTTATGTTTATCAGGCTGCAAAGATGATTGTTGTGCGCCGTGAGTTTGATACCCCTTCCGCCGATAACACTACTAGTTTATATGTTTTGCTTACATATGAGACTTTCGCGATTTTTAGATAATATTACCACGCAGAAGTGTCGACTTCTACCCAAAATGCTTCTTCTGTATATAAAAGAAGCAAAACATAATAGAAAAATAAAAAATAAAATAAATGACAAATTTTCGTATCAAATTCGAAAAGATATGAAAAAAAGGAATTCTCTTTATTTCTTATTCACATATTTTTATTGGATATTTGGTCAGTCTTATTGAGTTTTTATTGTAAAATTCTCTAATTTGCTCATATATATATATATCAAAACAAACAAGAAACATAAGACAAAACTCAAAAACAACCAAGACACAATGGCAAATATATATATATATTTATAAAAAAATTGATTGGGTTGATTCGTGCACTGTATTAGTGAAGGAGAGACTAGATTGCATGCGTAATTCATGTCTTCAGGTTTTCATTGTCAACCACAGGGGAAGAGTACGCTTTGTCCTTGACATTATCCACAAGATGAAATCAAAATGGGTTATTTCTGGAGAAGGAAGTGATCTTAAATATGAATCATCTCGTCCTTTCCATCGGTCCGGAAACTCCGAAAATTTCCTTTGTTTCTTACAATTTTGCCCCAATGAGGAGGTGTACTATTCTGTTGTACAACGTTTGGATTGAAAAGATGATGGTTTTGTCGATGCTCTTATTCTCACGTTGTGCCTATTGACATTTTCAGGCAAATGAAAGGTTTCTTTTTCTGTAAAGAGAACGCCAAAAGAAATCGGCATCTGAGTGAACCACTTACCTACCCAAGATAGTGTACGGCACATAAAAGACACAAAATATACATATTATAACACACAAAATACACACTGTCATAAAACAGAAAACAAACAACAAGCAACTGTTAAGAAAAATACTTAGAAAATAAATTTAAAAAAACTAAACTAAGAATAACACTTAAAACTAAGATTAAATTAACTTGGAGTACAAAATATTATTTTCAATAAGAAATTTTACAATAAAAACTCAATAAGAAAACCTTTTTCTTTCATCTTTGTCTTACATACTTATTTTAACCCTCCTTCCTATTAATTACAGAGAAAAGACATATTTTGCCCTCAAAACGACATACAACCTCCATACGATAACATTACCTTGAATAAATCAATGCACATTTTCTAATGATCTACAACAGATACAAGTTTTAGTTTGTTTATCA
Organism: Araneus ventricosus; assembly: GCA_013235015.1. Lineage (NCBI taxonomy): Eukaryota > Metazoa > Arthropoda > Arachnida > Araneae > Araneidae > Araneus > Araneus ventricosus. Next base: position 6,088 of record BGPR01020335.1, on the reverse strand, counting down.
GTTTAAGTAGACATTTATCTTTATACTGAGAAAAATTCTTACATTAACATAGCTTTTTTTAAAAAAATTAACTGAATTTTTCAAAAATTGCCATTTTGCAACACGAGATCAGCACTATTGAGAAATATTTTTGAAATAATAGAAAAAGTTTGCTTTGTATATACATTTATATGTATAGAAAAGTTGGTAAAAATTTAAAGAGTATATGTTACGCAGTTTTTGAGAAAAATGTTTATACAGTTTTAAAAATACCTTTTTGGTATTATGCAATTGAAAGAGATAAATATTACCTTATCAAAACATCCCTGCTACATAGCCAGCAATCTATGAATTATTTTTATTCTTATCTTCTTCTCTTTTTCTTCTATACAGTTTTGCCTTCCTCCTTTCTTTTGATTGTTGGGAAAAGGCATATTTTGAAATCAAAACTTTTTCTTTGTCGAGACACTTCAAAGCATTTAGCGTATATTCTCCAGGTTCTATGCCTAAATTTTTAATAATCTGCAATTTTGCTGAATTTCCCTCATTAAAAGTGCATTCAGCATCATACACACCAAGTGAAAGTCCTTCAATTTGCACGAATATTGATTTGGGAACACGTGACCAAATGATTTTATTCACACTTTCGTTTGGATTTTGCGTGTTCCCATGCACACACTTCTTTAGCAAATCAGGATGGAATAGATCTTTAAACACAGGACGCATGGCTTCAACTACAGCTACAGGTAGAGTCTACAGCTACAGGCTTGTATGCACTCCCTGTAGCTTCAGCCTTTTTGAACCCACACCATGAATCCTCACCAATAGGACAAAAACCATATCGTGGATTTTCATCAGCGGACAATTTGTGCATAAAAATTGCCCAAATGGCTTAGCGCATAGCATGAACACTGTTGAGGTTTCGACGGATGGCTGAACCATAGTAGTTTTGTATCTTATCGATTTGACTGTCAATCAAACGATTTTTTCCCGAAAGGCGTTTACCATCAGATAAAACTTGTCCTGTCATCTTTTCTTTTAGTCTTCGAAGTCTCGATCCCATGCGTTTCATGACATGGCCAATGCATTCCAATTTTTCCACCTGAAAATCATCTCCATAAATGTTTTCTTTTCTCATCGCATCAAATGCTTTCGAGTCTCCGTCTCCCAAGTATTTCGTGTAGCGTGCATTATGGAATGTCAAAGAGCGTTTGAATATGTTACACTCACCTTTCACCTCCATCGTACAGCTGAATCCACGAAAGTTACTTTTGCAGCTCATTTCATGATTTTTCTTGTTTCTGCAAGCACAGTAGGGGAGAGTGGGGCACCTTGAACAGGTTGTAGATATTATTGCATGTGCATTCAAAGCTAATGTAAAATATGAAAAATTTTATGTTCTGAAAAAAACTTTATTATATCAGTAAATCAAAAACATAAATACAATTAATTACTGCATCAGGAAAATAGAGAAAACTAATTTTTAAAATATTATATGAAATGGATCAATGTGCCCCTTTGGATGGAGTAGTTTGAACCTCCAGGAGGGGCAGGTTGAACCCAGGTGAAATATCACTACAAATTAACAAAAGTGTTAAATGTCTTTTCACTGACCACTTAGGATTAACATTGAACACTTTCACTGGACACTTAGGATTAACATTGAACACTTTCACTGGACACTTAGGAACACATCTATTAACGATTATAATGATTAATGTCAACACTGAAATGCAACATCGATCGAACCCTCTTAGTGGAAGCAGTTGTCATTGGTTTCCGAAGACACACCACAATGTTATTTCTGCTTATGTAACTTTTATCTTCTCCGTCTGGTTTAAAAAATCTTATAGTGAGTTTAGATTGTCTATAAAAATCAACTTCATATAGCTGTTCGTCATCTTCTCATGATAGATTAATTATTTTTCCAACATAATAAAGGGTTTTCTGTTTAGAATTTAATGGTGTTAAAGCAATTAAAGCAAAATCTCCATTTTCTGGAAGCATTTTAAAATATATTCCTCTAGCCCCGTCTTCCTCTTGTTTTGAGAAAAACATTCTTGTGTTAAAACGAGGAGAAAAGTCATTAACGTCCTTAGCTTTGCCAGACTGATACTTTTTTTTACATACCGAGATAAAGTTATACGGTCTATTGCAAGGTGTTTACTTGTTTGTCGAACTGAGCGGCCTTACATCACCTCTTCAACTGCCCTTTTCATTAGGCTACCATCTACTTTGCCGCAAATAGACTTTGGCTTGTAGTTGTGAACCATTTTCTGTACTTAAATAAATAAAATAAAAGTGTAACCAGCCGTTTAAGAGGATAAAAGAGTAAAAGCTATATTAATTCAAAAGCAATTAAATTAGTTTTCATTTAATTAGCAACAAAAGTGCATATATTTATGGTTTTTAAGCACCTAAGATGCGTGTTTCCCAAGTTTATTTATTCTTGATTAATTAATATAAAAGTCCCTTGTATCAAAACAAGCAAAGGTAATGACGAAAAAATGGTTTATTATTTTTTTATTCTAACTGAAACACTAGCCTAGTCTTACACATTTAATAATAAAAAATTAATAAAATTTTTAAACTTTGTGTAAACACCATATTTATTTGAGCATTTTTTCATTTTTGATTTAATTTACATCATTATTTAAATGATGATTGATTTTTAAATCATTTGATTTTTGGTTTGATATTTAAATTAAAAATTTGAATTTATCTAAATTAAACTGACTTAAAATTTAATGCTTTTTATATTTCAATGCATTATTATTGTTTTTATTTGATATTTAAATCAAATAGGCTATATATATGTCTGTCTTGAAATGTAAAATTCATAAATCGAATAAAGAAATAAATATTATTCTCTTCCATACATTAAACAGAACATAACTTTACTAATGGGGCAGGTTGAACCTAGGTTCTAACTGCCCCGTTTCTTGTGGTTCAATGTACCCCACTTGCCGCATTTTAAAATATTTACTTTGACACAGTTATGGTGCAACACTTAAATTTAAAACTATGATACAAATCATCATCTGGGACATTACAATATGTTCAGTAAAAGAAACTACTTAAAAGCACATTCATCAAAGTGAAAGAAACTGTTATCTTACCCGTAAAATTTTACTCTCATATGTGGATTTTAAATACAACCCTCTACAATGACAGCACGCAAGGGAAATAAACAATGCTTTGCATGAATCATATAAGCAGTTCCAGTTGATAGTACTGTGGTAACATCTAGTGTGAGAAAATAAAAATAAAAGAATAAATGCCGATGGTTCAAGGTGCCCCACTCTCCCCTACTTGCTTAGTACATCTATGTCTATTACTTTACCAGTGTCCATGTAACGGTTACTACACCATTGTGTGACGTATAACCTCACTTCTGCCAAGTTCTGTCAACAGCCACAGCAATATTATTATCACTGTTGTTCTCAACAATGATTTCTTTAGCAGCTTTCTGCATTGTTAACTCACAAACTGCCCTAGTCGCATTTAAAAGTCTTTTATTGTAGTTTTGAAATCTTGTAGGGGGGGCTATGGAAGATTCATCACCGCGCAAAACATTCGACCAGCTTCAGCTCCTTTACCAATGGAACGCAACGCATATACATACCTGGTATTAACAGTAGCAATCTGCGTTCCTTCATGAAATTCAAATGAACTGAATTCATGAGTATACTCACATTGAAAACAATTCAAAATAAAAGAAACTGAAAGGCCAGAAGTGCTTTACAACACCTGCATTTCCAAACCACTATTACAATTTTTGCAATTCACAAAATTTTTAAATACACGTGCAAGAATGTCTATAATAGAATTTAAAACACCCTTACCTGTATTTTCAGCTGAAAAAGAATAATCTATATTAGGTATTTCCCTTTCTTTAGCACAAGTTTGTTGTCCATTTGGTGAAAGGTTTTGAACCTGAGTTACAGCCTTTTCGGATTTTTTTAAATTCTTTCCTGCCCTCTTTTTAAAAATTCTCGTGGACCGAGGCATAATTAAATTTTCTAATAAGTGACTGAAAAGGAATAAATATTAATAATATGATTGAAAAAAGAACGCAAAACGATGAATAACAACTTCCGAACTCAGCGATTTTCAAGAAAAAAAAACGTGTTTTATAAGTACTTCACACGTTGAGTCGAAACGAAAGAACGCTAAGAAATGTAAACACAGCAAGGAAGAATGCAAAAACAATTACAGTTAAACTGCTGCTTACTCGCAGTCAAATAATAAATAAAACTTGAGGCTTTGCAAATGAAGCATTGGGTTATATGTCCAATGTTTACATTTTTCATCTGTCAAAGTGAGCGTGGCATGCCTTTTAACCCTCTGAGCGCCGCAAACGGTTTTCTACGTTAAGCAAATCTACTCCGACTTCGGCAGAAACGTGTTATTTCTTCTCTTTCTGTCGCCTTGAAGATGAGAACAACCGGCTTTTTCCTGGTTTGAATTTTGCAATCGTAAGCGGCATAGCCGTGTTTTCTCGCCTCTGCTTTCCCCTGCACTAATGACTTGGTTGACAGTGACAGATTCGTGGTGATAAGCTTTACAATAGATGAGCTCGCAGGTTTCTGGAAGGAACCTCGTTTGCGGTAACAATTGAATTCCTTATCGTTAAAACGAATAGGAAGGTACGGAAGTTTTCATGAAGCTTTTCGGAAAATTGAGGGAGAAAATCTTTCTCAGATTCTTATTATGGCGTAGAAATGCTTATAAGCTTTTCTTTTCATAAAAAAAAACAAAAAAAAATACTTGTAAATAGATGCCTCTAGATGAACCTCTAAATTGATTATCTTAGCAATTGCTTAATAAAACATTCCACATAGCAAGAAGAGGTGTTTATCCCTGAAACGCATGAACAATTTAGAAATAAGTAACATATTTCTATTTATTTTATTTTGCCAATTTGCAAAAGAAAAGATAATATAGAAATGTAATAAGTTTTGAGTGGGTTTCTAGTCCTATGTTTTAGAAATTTATTGAAAATGGTACTTTTTCTTTGGGAAAACTAATTTAATTCATATACTCGTCAGTGACAAAGAGGCTAGAATTCTACAGCATTGGTCTCTTGTGGATATTAAATATGTATTGATATATAACTTCATAAATTGGTAGTTCCTATGAAATATTTTAACAGGTGATTTCGAAAGAAACCACCGCCCTTGAAAGGGTTAAAGATTTCATTACTTGCAACAGATACTACTTTTAAACTTTTTTTTCGGAAAAGCGAAAATTCAGAAACATGATTTGAAGACGCCAATACATTTAATTTTTTTTGTTATTAATAGAAAAAAGAAGACAAAATATCTTATATTTTAAAAAAATGTACATACATTTTAGAAAATATTTTTTCTCAGAACTAATTCACATATTTAAAATCCGGCATCCTAATTTTTACTCAGTATCTTCTGAGGAATCAATTTAAAGTTAGATGAAAAATGTAGAAACTGAACCTGAAGAAGAAGTTGAAATCTTTTTTTAGAATTTAAAGTTCTAAACTTTTCATTTCTTAACATGACAACTATTTTAGAAATTTGTATTTCTATCCGGTTGTATCATATAACTATTACAAAACAAAGCATTTTTTGGTCTAGAATTGTAGGAAAAGGCTTGTTTTTTAGTCCCATTCAAAACTTGAAATAATTTTATTACTAGTAATGTTTTGAAAAGGGAGACCATTAAAATATTACATGTACCATAAGGGGAGGGGGGTTCTTATTTTGTAGGGAGGAATTATGAGTGATGCTTACATTAAGACATTAAAATCCCACTTTATTTCGAAAATCTCTTGTAATTTGCACAAACAATTAATTTAAAAAAATTAAATTTGAAAAAAATAAAATTAGCAAGAAAGTTAAACTTGATTTTGTAAGCAGAAGCAAGGTTAACAAGAATTAAACTTATATTCTTTTTTTTATTTTAAATGAGTTAAGGTTTTTTTATTTTAGATTAAGTCCAATTTCTAAAATTAGATTATTACAATTATACGTTTGTAGAAAAAGAACAGGGAGGTAATAAAGTTAAAGAAACATGCTTACGTATTAAATTTAGACAGCTAAAGAGCTAGAACAAATGTAGACTCATAATACCC
>BGPR01020334.1:0-27996 GCA_013235015.1 Araneus ventricosus | reverse complement strand
CAATTAGGCTTAATTAATCGCCGATAATAACATTGTGGAGAAAAATTCTGTAAAATTTGAGAAACATTTAGATGAGAGAATTTTAAAAATAAAAAAAAAATGTTTAAAAATTACTGAGAAAATAGTATTAAATAAAATAAACAGAAGCTAAATGAGAGTATTGGAAGAATTAAAATCTAATATTTCCTTTTAGGTAAGCAAAAAAGAGGATGGAAAGATGATGAAGTATTTGTTGACACTGACGAAGACAAAATTCATGCGAGACTCGAACCCGAGGTGAAATGGTGGGAGAAAGATGTGTAACCGCTACGCTATCGAGTCCGTGTGAGAGAACGTTTGAAGCAGTTACCATGGAGTATAGTAAAAAAAAAAAATGGGAGGGCAGGGCAAAGAATGCTGAAAAGAGAGGAATTATTTATATAAAACTGATGTGGGGGCGCTTACAATTTACATGAATTGATTTTTAATATTAGGGAGATTTTCAAAGAATTTTTTTGCCTAATTTTAGATTTAGAATAAACTCTTTAAGGCTAGGAGCTTAAGCGCATGGTGGACTTGGTCGTGGGAAAGCGAAGCCACTCTGGTTTAGGTAAAAATTTTTGGCCTTTCCCTTTGGCGGTGGTTTGCTGTTTTCTCATCCTTTCTTATTTTTGTTTTTGGAGTAAACAGGTAAGCCTATCTGTTTTCTGTATTTCCATTTTCAAAACCAAGGTGTATTCCGAGTTTTCCATAGTGTCGGCAGACTATGCATCTAATTTAGACCCCATACAGCATCCAAACATGGCTGACAAGTCGAACAGTGCCTATATGAGATGTGAGAAGTCCGTAAATGAACTGGTTATGCGTCTAGGAAATCTCCAATATGAGGAGATTAACATTATCATTTCAAATGCCGGTAAGTCAAAGAAGATGCCCCAAACCAACCCTTTTCTAGTCCAAGACTTTATTAAGAAATCGATCAACCATCATCAGCTAATTGATAATATGAGATACACCCGTCAGGGTAAAATCCAATTTACGACTAAAGACCCAATCTGCGCAGTACAACTGTTGTCATTATCAAAATTTATGGAAATAGACGTCTCCACAGACGTAATTTGGGAAAACATAAGTGCTCGTTTTCTGGTTACGGATATTCCCACTACAACCCCCTTAGAGGAACTTGCAAAGGAAATCCAAGACAAAAATGATTGTTTGGTAGTAGTTTAGTTTAGTTTAGTTATATTAACGTCCCGTTTTGAAGCAACACGAGGGCTATTTTGGGACGGACCTCGTAATTTTGAACCTCGGTCAGATGACGAGGACGACACCTGAGCTGGCACCCCCTCTCCAAACTTCCACGCCACACCAACGGGAGGACGTTTGACCACTACGCATGATTTAACGTGCAACAGGCCCCATACACGGCGGATCTTCAGTGGAATCGGGTTTCGAACCTGGAACCCTAAGGCCCCAAAGCCGAGACCTTACCACTAGGCCACCGCGGCCTTGTTTGGTAGTAGAATTGAGACGTTTTGTAAAACTAAATTCCTACAAAGCCATTTCCCCATTCTTAATTACCATTCTTGGTACTACGGTACCAGAAACTATAAAACTCTGGTTTATCAGACAACGCATCCAACCCTTTGTAGACAGACCTCGACAGTGCAATAAGTGCTTTGTATACGGAACACGCACATGCGATAAGAACAATATTTGCTTCTGTTGTGGAGGGGATCACATCGGCCCGTGTCAACAACCGGCAAAATGTGTCAACTGCAGCGGATCTCACAATGCGAAATCCCGATCGTGTCCTATTTATATACAAGAACAGAAGATATTAGAATTAAAGAGTCATAATCACATAACCATAGGTGAAGCTAGGCGTGTCTTTCAGCAGAAAAATGCCAAATATGCAGAATCCGTCAAAACCTTGCCAGCTGTTTCCAACATTGAAGAATCTCTAAACGCAAAATTTGAAAATGTCCTAAAAACAATAAACGATAAGTTTGAACGACAAATGCAACTATTTGTCGATATGCTTCAAAAATCGATGAACTGCATATTGCAAAAATTTTTCAAAATCTTTGAACGATCCGTTGATCCGAGTTTATCCCGAGCTCGTAAGAAGAAACTTTTGAGCAAATTTAACCAAATTACTAGCACTTTATCTACTTGGGATGCTGGGGGCCCCAGCGAAGTTGAGCAGATGTCTTTGTACTAATGCTGTGTTTTTTTGTGGTTCTTTGTTTTGTCTTTCAGTCATCAGGTTTGGCTGCTTTGTTTTTCTTCCTTTTACCCTTTCTAGTTTAATGTCTTGGTGCGCTTTTTTCAAATGCATTGTTTTTCACCCTTTGTCGTAGCTGTAATTTTTTATCTTTGAAATTTCAGGTGTGCTTAAAGTAGTTTTATTTTTTCATGTCTTTCGTGCAGTGGAATTATCGAAGTCTGAATAATAAAAAGATTTGGCTTCACCAACCTCCCTTTTCTACTGCAAACTTTTGGATCTTCCAGAAAACCTTTCTTAAAGCAGATGATAATTTGTCTCACCCTAATAAAAATTTTTTTCGAGCTCATCGAAGCAATAGACTTGGTGGCGGTTTACTCATTGGTATTCACAAAAATATATCTGGTAGAGTGATTTATTCCATCGAAAACGATCCCAATCTGGAAGTCTTGGCTGTAGAAATCCAATCTAAAAATCTAAACTTCATCATCATAAATATTTATGCTCCGCTTGGTTTCAACATTGCATCCATTAAACGTTTCCTCGACTCCCTTAGCGTCCCGACTTTCATTTTTGGAGATTTCAACCTCCATCACCCCTTTGGGGGAGTTCCTGATCATCGCTCAGTGAAAGCTTTGTTGATTGGCTTAACAATTCCGATTTTTCCATGCTTAACACCTCTGCTCCAACTCGTATTTCTAATCCTCATACTTCATCGATCATTGACCTAACTTTGTGCTCGGCTTCGATTTATAATGAAATTGATTATGTTTTTGACTGTACTTTTGAAAGCGATCATATCCCCATCGTAGTTTCCTGGTCACAATTTCAGAACACAACTCGTTCTATTAAAACTATAATCTGGAACCCAATCATTACAAAATCAATAGAAATTTTTAATACAACAAGCCAACCTAACATTGATTTGATAACGGATCAAATTTCAAGAACCATCAGTGCCCATACATCAAACAAAATTCTAGTTGATAAAGATTATCCGCCTTGGTGGAATGCCGTTTGTCATAATTTTAGTCATCTGAAAAAACTTGCCTGGAATAAAGCCAGAAGAAATATTGCGATTACAGAGTGGATTAAATATAAGAAATACAGAAGTAAGTTTAAATTTCATTTCAAAAAAGCCAAAGCCAATTACTGGGATAACATCAGCAAAATTTCTCGAAACCCACGTATGTTTTTCAAAATACTGAACAAATTATCAAGTCATACAAATCCTAATGTTAAAAATCACGAGATCATTTTTCATAACAATAGGTATGAAACCAACCCCATGAAGCAGAGCAACTTATTCGCCAATCATTTTTCAAGTTATTATCATGAAGTACAGCCTATTCCCTCGGATTATAGCACTCAAAATGAATTTTTGAATAAAAATATAGAATTTTGGGAGCTCAAAAGAGCAATTAGTAAGACAAAAAACTCCACTCCAGGTGCAGATAACATTCCATTAATCTGGTTCAAAAAAAACTTGATGATGCTTCCCTTTTAAAAATCCTGGGTATGTTGCAACAACAATTTTATTCTTCTGTTCTTCCCAAAGCCTGGAAACACAAGATCATCATCCCAATTCCTAAACCCAATAAAGATAAAACTAAGTTAACTTCATACAGACCAATAGCCCTTACTTCTGTATTCTGTAAAATCTTCGAGGGTATTTTAGCGCATCGTATAACCCATTTCCTCACTAGTCAGAAAAAGTTGAACCCAAACCAACATGGATTCCTCCCTTTTAGAGACAACCATACGGCAATCTATAAAATTTATTCAGCGATTTCTGAGGCCCGGAAAAACAAGAAATTTTTTGTTGCTGTCAGCCTGGATATCAAAAGTGCTTACGACTCTGTGCATATAGACAGTGGCGGACTGGCTAGGTTGCCAGCTTGCCCGATGGCAAGTGGGCCCCCCAGAAAGTGTGGCAGAGAAGCAAAGAAGAACTCCTTCTCTAAAACACATAAACAAAATAGCCCTCTCCCCCAAGGTCCATGTTTTGGAGTTCGACACCCGTTTTTAGGGATTTACTGCCGTCGTAATTCGACCAGTCAAACAGCGGGTGGTCGAATGCCCGCCCGTAGGAATGGCGTTCTGTCCACTTCCTTTGAACTTCCGATCATTTACAGATGTTTCACCAGCAAACCTTCGGGGCAAGGAAACAGGGTATCTCTTCTGTGAAAATTCGAGTCGCAAAACTCATTAAGATATTTTGCTGGTTTCGGAAGCCCCTGGAGAGACGGAAGGAATTTCATCCCTTTGTGCAGATAGACTGCGGTTCTTGTGAGAGATGGCTATAAGATGGTTTTTTTCTTTCTCTTTTTGTAGTTTCATTTTACTGTCATAAATCTCACAAACAAGGGAACTCGCCTGTAGGAAAAGGTTTTCTTAATTAAAACTGTGACTAGGTGGGTGGGAGAAATTGTGCCCATTGAAGACACCAAATGACATTTATGACTCACGCTTTTCTTTATGCGTTTGCGTTTAGAAGAGTAAAAGGGACCTGTCTTATTGGTCTGTCTTTCATGGAAAATAATTGGTGAGAAAAGTGTTATTTCTGCTTTTAGCAGGAAGAAAGTAAGGACATACGTAGCGTATCTTGAAAAAGAAAGAAAAAAAATTTGAGAGGTAAGCTGAAATTATCATTTCTTTATTTTTACATTGCTTTTGTAATATTAAACACTAATCGCATTTGACTACCAACCGACTCGTCCATCTTATTAATTGTCTTAATTTGATTATATCGACAAACTTTAAATTCGCCAACTTATTTAATTTTTTTAAGTTGAAAGTCGGGGCCGGCCTTAAGCCGATTGGAATGATTGCTCCAAATAGGGCCCCGCACCAGCGTGCTACAAAGAATGTAATCGAATTTATTAAAATTAAAATAAATTAATTATTGTTTTTAACAAATCATTAAAAACATGTTTTTGTTGCATTACAGAAACATGATTTGTTTTAATATTTCTAAGAAAGTTTTGCAAATATAAATTACTAGCGGATGTTCACGATAAAATAAAATAAGATTTTTCAAATGTTCAGATGCGAAATAAGGGTATATACTTCCATTTGAATGTCGTGTACATAATAATAATTAATGGGAATTCAGTTTGAGTTGAATTTCCACGCATTTCTTTTTTTTTTTAACACCGAGAAGACTGTTGTCTCTTATAGTAATTTTGATTGTCTGAAATAAAACGATTTAACTCTTTTCTACACAATCATTAAAATAATGATGAAAATGTTGATTTAAATCTGATCATTATTTATTTTTATTAAACATGCATTTGATACCATTGCATATTTCTTTCTACTGTACCAGTAAGTCTTTTAAGATGAGTATTATATAGAAATTACGAGTAGTTTGCTTACTGAAGAAAAGCTAATTTTAGTAGAATAAATTAAACTTAAATAAATAATGTTTTTAATTACGTTTATTAAAACTTTGCAAGTGAAAGCTTAATTAGCAGATCTCAAATTTGTAGTTATGAACTATATACCTTATACGGCAATTATAAATATAGCTAGAGATATTTTGAAGGAATTAGTAGTAAAAAAAAAGAAAGGTAGTTTCTGAAACCTTTCCTCTTCGTAATTTTTTCTAATAACCTATTTGAAGTTTTACATCCTGTTGTTTTATAATTTAAAAAAATGTCCGATTCTATAAATAAAGAATATTGAGATTGATTAATAGAAATTTTTAAAAATTATTAACCGCTTTGTCTGAAATCAATTGTAAATTAGAATTTTCTATTTTTTTATAATCAAACTACTGAAACCATTATTCTTGAATGATTCGTTATCTCAGTTTCGTATAATGTTTTGTTCTTTTTCAGTTTATCATAATATTTGTTGCCACAAAACTTCTTATAAATCCCAGCTTGTTAACAAGGCCGGGTTATCAAATAGGCAACTGTATATGAACCCTGTAGCTTTTGGGGCCCCGAGAGAATGGTGAGAATTTAATGGATTCCAGTTGCAATAACTGTAAAACCTGCAGCACTTGTCCGTCGTGTGTATTAAAAATTTTAGCATCAAACAGACTTCATGATAAAGCATATGATAACCTTTCTGAACTTTATAAAGTCGTCTGTACTTTATCAGTTACCCAAGTACACTGTGAGAGAACATCTTCAAAGCTAAAGATCATAAAGAACCGATTAAGAAATTCATTGTCAGAGGAAAACTTGGAATCATATGTGTTGCTATCTATTGAAAAGGAATTGTTAGATAATTTGGATGGAGAAAAAATTATTGACAGATTTGCGGAGACATCTAGTGAACTGAAACGCTTGTTGACTTGCTCTTAATCTAGTGGAATTCTGTACTTTTGAGTTGTCAGTCTGTAACAGTAACAGGTGTTCTGTAAAAACATTAAAATTGGTCGATAGTTTGCATTTTATTTTAAGTTTGTTTAAAAACATTTTGTGGATGTGTTGCTGTAATTTTGGAACCATATAGTTATTTCAAGAATTTTTTAACATTCAATCATAAATTTGAATTTATATTTGTTACTTCCAGTGATTATATATAATACTTAAATTAACTAATAATATCTTTAACATATCTTTAGATTAGGAATAGATTGTTTTTAAATTATATTTATATATAATAAAATATATACATAAAATGATTCCGTTGTTGTAGTCGTCAAATAAGGAACAAGCCAAGTTATTAACTGTTTTTATTTATTATGGGAGAGTGGGGGAATATGCGCACATCTCGTATGAAAGTTTCAAGTCAAAAGAGAACGGAAAATCCCTTCATTCTCTCAGATAAGGGATTAACATATAGACACTTGATCAAAGTGAAGGGAATATTAGCTATTTTTAGTAAATTACGTAAGTGTTTTAGGAAAAAGTATGGCGCCAACAAGTTGCTGATTTTGTGACTTAAGCTGGCGCGTGGAAGCGATTAAAATATTCTTTTAGTTATAAATATGCCAAAACGCGAGATTTAACATACCCCTAGAGCGGGAAATAAAACGAAACTGGAGTATAAGAAAAGTGACTTTAGAATGCATTAATATTGTACTAAGATTTTAAAATATATAATATTAAAATTTAAAGTAAAATTAAGTGAGATTATTACATATATATAATTATATATTTGATAATTAAATTAATAATAAATTAATTATATATTTAATAATTTATAATTATATATATATATCATAACATTAATATATATATTAATGTTATGATTGTAGATATGTGTGGGCCCTCACTGACTCCTGGCAACCACTATTTTCAGACCCAGTCCGCCACTGCATATAGATGATCTCATTCTCAAATGCCTTCAATTATATCTGGTAAAGTCACTAAATGGATGCACCACTTCTTACAGGAACGGTCTTTCCAGATTAAATGGCGAAACTTTCTTTCAAATACAAAAACCAGTTTTAAAGGCTTACCACAAGGATCCGTGCTTTCACCCATTCTTTATGTAATTTTTATGAATGACTTTTTCGAAACTCTGGATAATAATGTAGAATGTTCAATTTTTGCCGATGATATTTTTGTTTATTGCTCCCACCACTCTTTAACCTATATCCAAACTAAAATTCAGAATAATTGAACTTGAATGAGAGGAGTTATGGGCTATGAAGCAACAAGGGCTGTAATCCCCTAGTTCCAAGCTAGACACATTATAGTTCGTTCCAAAAAAACTCCATAATGATGATTTGATCAGTCCATAAAAAGTACTGCGTCAATCTTTCCATGCAAATAAAATCCGAAATTGACGGTCTTGTGTACGGCGAAAAAAACACAAGAGCAACAAAGGAAACGCAACACTCGATGCCAAAAGGATGCGGCTAAGAAATATCAAAGTACTTGAGGGCTTGAATGAAGATGGTCAGATTCTTCTTGTTGGAAAAGACATGAGACAGAAGGACATCATAAGTAATGTTAGGTTCAACGATGTTCAATTTGTTCCAGAGAATAACTGAAAGATGCATATTTTTTGCACTTTAAAAGGATGTGAGAAATATTATTTTCATTACAGACAATGCACAAAGGGTCGGGATGAAGGTTGAATCTATGAAACAGACCTGGGGTTATGATAGTTTTACTGATTATGCGTGCAATTAGTCTGTCCTGCACTCTGTTTTCAGTCCATTTAGAGATGGTTATAATGTCCGGAACATTTCCAATCATTGCTTGGTATTTGCTTCTACGGTAGTTGTCATGCGTTATTTGGATTGACTGTTTTTTTAAGTTGGAAATAATGTCCTCTGAGGCGATTCATTCTATAAATGACGTGGAATCAGTAACTTGCTTTGCAAGAGAGTCTGCCTTTTCATTCCAAAAGATCCCGGAATGACCAGGAACCCATAAGAGGGAAATATTTTGATTCATACTTTTTCTGACATGAATTTTTGAGGCAAGACGTTGAATGACTTTGGGAGAGTGAAAGGTTATGTTTTTAAGTGAAGATAGTGCCGAATAACTGTCTGATAGAATTAAAATATCCTTTTCAGGAACTGCTAATTCATCCAATGCTTGGCAAATCGCCAAGACTTCCGCTGTGAAAACGGAATTTAGGGATGAATACGATAAGAAAATTGTTGAATATTAGATAGACCAGCAATTGACGTGTAACAGTGTGATTTCGAACCATCAGTAGCAATAATGAAATGATTTGGGAAAAAGCTTTGGATGCATTCAGTGAAGCTAGTAGCGATTATTGAAACTGGGATTTCTTTGCTTTGAAAACGAAAGTCTTTAAGAAAAATTTCACACAAGTTTGGGTTGGAGTGTGGAAGAACTGGGAGGGTTATTACATGGTCTGGAATGCAATTAAGATTATGAAGAGTGACTCTGAGGGATTCTGCATCTTTTTCAACGAGCTGTAAATTAGATTCATCATTAGTATGGATCAAAGGAGAGAAGGGATGAGTGGCAATTTGTTTGATAAAAAATTGGATTGCTAAACATCTGATTTTTACTGACATTATTTCCTTCCCTGCAAGCTTTAATAAAATAATGTTAGGAGTCCAGATTGGTACTCCAAGGGATATTCTAAGAGTCGTTGTTTTAATGACATTACAAGATTTGAGGTGTGTTTCTGAAAATTTATTAATGATAGGGCAACTGTAGTAAAAAAGGCTAAGGATGCTGTTATTAGCGATAGTGATAAGATGTTTGGTTCTTGGGCCGTTTCTTTTATAACCTAGAATTTTAAGACCGTTAATTTTTTTAAGTGCCTTACTGCGTAAATTTCTAAGTATGCATCCATTTTGATTATTCTTAGCAAACTGGATTCCAAGATATTTTAGCGATTCACTCCATGTAAGTGGAATACCAGCATAAGTTATGCGCGGAAGAGAAGTAAAATTTTTGTTTGATAAATCTGTTATAGCGCTTTTGTCTGGACAGATAGCCAGTTTCCAATATGAGCACCATTTATATATGTTTTCCATAGTGTTTTGAATTTTAGTTTGGATATAGGTCATAGAATTGTAAGAACAGTATACAAAAATATCATCAGCAAAAATAGAACATTCAACATTTTCTTCCAAAGTCTCAACTACAAAAAGAATTGGAGAGAGGACGCTACCCTGGGGTAGACCTTTAAAAAGAATGTTTGTATTAGAAAGAGTGCTTCGCCATTTAATTTGAAATGATCTTTCCTGCAGAAAGTGGTGCATCCATTTAGCGATTTTGCCAGTAATACCCAGTTCAAGACATTTGTAGATAAGTTCGTCAATATGTACAGAATCATAAGCGCTTTTAATATCGAGGCTTACACCAACAAAAATGTTTTTGTTTTTGCGGGCCTCAGAAATTGCAGTAAAAATTTTGTAAATCGCTGTATGATTATCTCTAAACGGAAGGAATCCATGTTGGTTTGAATTCAATTTTTTCTGACAAGTGAGGTAATTGGTAATACGATGCGCTAAAATACGTTCAAAAATTTTGCAAAAGACTGAAGTAAGGGCTATTGGTCTATAGGAAGTTAATTTAGATTTATCTTTGTTGGGTTTAGGAATTGGAAGAATAATAGCGTGTTTCCAATTTTTGGGAAGAACAGAAAAATCTAGTTTCTGTTGAAACATGAAAAGAATTTTGTAAAGGGATGCATTGTCAAGATTTTTGAACCAAATTGCCGGTATATTATCAGCTCCTGGTGTGGAATTTTTAGTTTTCTGTATTGCTCGTTTGAGTTCCCAAAATTCAATATTTCTATTTAAGAATTCATTGTCACTGCCAGAGAATACTTTGGAACTTATTTATAAATGGTGCTGTTATTGGAAATTAACTATCTGCACGGAAAAAAGCGCAATAATTGAATTGTCAAACAAAGAGGTCACCTCCTTTCCGCGAATAACTTATGCTGGTATTCCACTTCCATGGAGTGAATCGATCAAATACCTTGGAATCCAGTTCTCAAAATATAATCAAAACGGACATATTCTCAGAAGGTTACGAAATAAAGCGCTTAAAAAATCAATGGTCTTAAGATGCTTGGTTATAAAAGAAATGGTCCTAGAACCAAACATTTAATCACAATTACTAATAACAGTATCCTTAGCCTTTTTTTCTATAGCTCTCCAATCATTAACAAATTTTCAGACACTCGCCTCAAAGCCTGCAATGTCATACAAACTACGGCCCTTAGAATAGCCCTTGGAGTTCCAATTTGGACGCCTAATGTTATCTTCCTAAAGCTAGCAGGGCAGGAAATACTGTCTGGAAAAATTAAGCGGTTAGCGATGCAATTTTTTATTGAACAAATCGCGACTCAACCCTTTTCTGCATTATTCCATACCCCTGGTAGAATTTAATCACAACTTGTCTAAAAAGATGCAGGGTCTCTCAGAATCACTTTTCGCAACCTCAGTTGCATTCCAGACCATATAATTTCTCTCCCCATTTTTCCACACTCCAACCCAAATGTATGCGAAATTTTTCTTAAAGACTTTTATTTTCAAAACAAAGAACTTCCTACTTCAATAATCTCCTCTGATTCCATTGAATGCATCCAAAGCTTTTTCCCAAATCATTTTATCATCGCCACTGACGGTTCTAAATCTCACTGTTACGCCTCCATTGCGGGTTTTTCTTGTTTACAGCAATTTTGTTATCGTATTCACCCTCTAAATTCTGTTTTTACTGCTGAAGTCTTAGCGATATGCCAAGCATTGGATGAACTCGTTATTCCGGAAACAGATATTTTAATCCTCTCAGACAGTTTTTCGGCACTTCGTCTCTGAAAAACTTATCTTTCCACTCCCCAAAAGTCATACAGCGTCTGACTGCAAAAATCCATATCCGGAAAAATCTTAATAAAAAAATTACACTTTTGTGAGTTCCTGGACATTCTGGGGTTTCTTGGAATGAAAAGGCAGACTCTATCGCAAAGCAAGTATCAGATTTTTCACCTTATATAGATTGGATTGCCTCAAAAGACATCTTTTCCCACTTTAAAAAGCAATCATTACAAATAACTGAAGAAAACTACCATAAAAGTAAATATCAATTATTGATTGGAAACATCCCGGACATTCTAACCATTTCTAAATGGACTGGTAACCGAGTACAAGATAGATTAATTGCTCGCATTATTAGCAAAACTATTACAACCCCAGGTCTTCTTTCTAGATTCAACCTCCACCCCGATCCTTTGTGCAGAGTATGCAACGAAATAAATGACATCTCTCACATTCTACTAAGGTGCCAAAAATATGCATCTGTTAGAGTTATACTCTGGAGAAAACTAAATATAGTTTCTGCAAACATCACTTATGATGTACTTTTGTCTCATGTTCTTGTCAACAAGAATCATCTTCTCATCTTTGTTCAAACTCTGAAGTACTTCGACATTGATTAGCTGCATCCATTTGGCAACAAGCGGTTCCGATCCATTGTTTACTCTCCATTTCGACGTGTTCTGAATTACCGCTGGGATTGATTTAATACTGTCAAGGACTGGTTTAATCTTTGCTATGGAACTACGTGCTCAGTTTTCTTGGAATGATTAGTGCTGCATCTAATTGGAAGTAGGGGATAATAGCCTTTGTTGCTTCAAATCCCGTAACACAAATTCAAGTCAGGTTAAGCGCATTTCTCTGATCAGTGTTAAAAATGCGGAACGCTTCAGCATTTTGCGTGTCATCCCTACAAAGGGACCATGCTAATCTTCTTTGTATGGTTCCAATTTTAATATATGTACTGCCGAAGCGATTACATCAATAATAATTTTGTTTTGAAGATACCCGCGGCCATTACAACTACTACGCCCCGCCTCCCTACGTCAATTTCTACCAGGGTTGCCAGATCAAAATAGCAAAATAAGGCCAAACCGTTTTTAAAATAAGGCCAAAAAAGGTCTAATTTGAAAATTTCATTAAAGCGCACATTTCCCCTTATTTGTTATAAGAAAATGACTATCCTTCATGAAAAGGTATCCCACTAGATTGACATATGTATAATACTGTTCTATTAAACTAAAATTTATGTGAAAATTTTTTTTAAACATCTACATCAGTGACTTAGCAAAAAAAAAAAAAAAAATTCTGTTCTTGCCGGTCTAATGAAATGATCGAGCGAAATATAGCAACTCCTGTTAACAAAAACGTTCTACATTATTTTTCAATGCGCTTATAATAAATTAAAAGTGTAACCGCACTGTTTTCCGAGCTCGCCACCTAGCGGCCGTTTGAGGAGACGGCAGTTCACGATCTGGAGTCGACGAGTATAAACATGGTGTTCCCCCCCGAGTGATTGTTTATTTTATATGTAATGAAGTGTTTTGTTCTTAATGTTTGTCCCTGTATGTTGTGTCCTTTTGTGTTTAGTTAAAAGTATTTAAACGAACCAAGATCCCTTTCTTTGATGGCTACTGTTATCCCTAACAGAAATAAGATTTTGGCGTACCAAAAAGGTTACAATTGGCGCCCAACTCGTGGCCCGAATGATTTATCCAGTTGAGAACACCAATGTTTAGACTCCAAAGCAAAGCAGGGACTCGTTTTCTTTTTCAGGATATTGCAGAAGTTATTTCCACCCTGGAAATCAAGTTTTGTTTTATAGCAATCTTCACCCGAAGAATAAGCAAAGTGCCAGTTAAGTTGTTTTTTTTATTTTACTAAGAATATCCAATTCTAGTATAATGCTGTCAATCCTGAATAATAATAAATTGTAAATGAAGGTCAAAGAATCATTGCAAATATTTGATTCATAAGTATTTAATCTTATACTGCAATCTTGAGGAGTAACAGAAGTGTATATTGTGTTTTATTATCATCCGATAATTTTAAAGAAGACAAAATTTATATTCATTTCAGTGTGTATTTGAAATAATAATTTGAGGAATATATATTTTTCAGTGTTATTTCTCAGTGTAAGAACGTAAGTTATAATTCTTTATTGTTAATAAATTTGAATGTTATACGTTAATAATAATGGATATTATTACAAAAAGAAAGTAAAATACTTTCGAGATTGAGATTTTGAAATGCTTAATCATTTTTGTGTATACTATGTGTGCAAACTGAAAGCACTTGAATCTAGGAAAATGAAATAGTATTCTCAGTAGATATTAGTAAGTAGCAGGTGTTCGTATTTCTGTTTTTATGTTTACTTTTTTTTCTCCCGAACATGAATCTTTGTTTTTATTAAGAATAAAACTGAATCATAAATCATACTGTTTGAAATTTGTTGCACGTGTTAGTCCTAGTTCAAAAGTGTTAAAAATGGTTCGGAACTAGTTAAAAAAAATAACTGCTACATTTGCATATTCGGAGTTATGAATTTTTATTTTGAAATAATTTTGTGCTCATTTAATTGCTTTAAAGTTCGATGTTTTTAAACATTTTTTTTCAGATGAAATTGTGCTTGAAATATGTATAAAAACAAAGCTCTCATTTTGTTGTGTGTATCGAATGCTATATATTTTCATTAATTAAAGCAATTAATTTTGGTGTTTTATATTTGTAACAGTATTCAAATTGGTAAAATAATTATTGTATCCAGTTCTTGATTATTATGCTTGAAGATGCAGTGATTAAAAGTAACATAAATATTAGATTTAATTTAATTGTGTTATGCTTGTTAACAGTGGATTGTCTAGTAGTAATTGGTTAATGGTAAATTAATTATTATCTCCAATTTAATTGTTCTGATGACTGCGAATTTATAATTGATAACTATCCATGTTTGCTTCATTTTTTTTAAAGTAACTTAAGAACCTATTCTCTGTGTGTTTAAGTATTGAATTTAATTGTTAGAAAAATACTGTTAGTTTGTGCAAATTTTTGTAGAATTAAGATTTCATTTATTGTATGTATAATGTGTTCATCATCTACTTCCCTCGGAAACAAAAGTGTGTTTGTGCGCGTTACGATGAAATTTTACATTTGAAGTGGGTGATATCAATTATTGAAGTGCTATAATGAATCAGTCGATTCAAGTGCAAATAAATTTTCGCATGTGATTGTGCGTACTACAGTGAATCAGTCGATCCAAGTGCAATAAAATTTATTGAAGTGTTACAGTGAATCGGTCGATTCAAGTGCCAATAAAATTTTGCCTGTGATTGTGTGTGAATCAGTCGATTCCGCCAAAAGTTCATGCATGGCTTTCCTCGGTAAAGCCCATAACCATAAGCATACAGCCACCCCGACCTGCCTAGGCATACGGGAAATCTGAATGACAGTCGTTGCAATAGAAACGAGTACTGAGGTTGGGTCCTAATGGCCAACACAGCCTCACGGCCCTACCCCTCCAGTAGGAGGTACGTACTATCACTGGAGGGGGACTGCGCCCCCCATTCATGTAACCCTAGGCGGGCGAGTGCCTTCATATGAAACCTGAGCCACTCATCCACATTTCGTGGTGCCCACATCAGTAGGGTATCGGTAAAGCCCGTAAAGATCTGATCATTCTCGCCAGAGAATTAGGAGAAGAGGTCACCCCGGACCTCAAGATAATAGATCTCAGGAATTTCATCGTGGCAAGCACAAATTATGTGATGGAGTTTGTTAAAGAACTGCTGAACACAGTTATATCACAACGAACCGAAGAGGCTGAACAAAGAAAACTTGAGCTCGAAATTGAAGAGAGAAGGAATAGAGAAGAAAGGGAATTCGAACTGGAAAAGCTGAAACTTCAAAATGAATCTTTCAATTCAGCTGGAAGTGGGTCTTCACGTTCAAAAATAGATTTCCTGTCTATGATTCCTAAATTTGATCAAGTAAACAATGATATAAGCTTATATTTAATCCTATTTGAGCGTCAAGCTCAGGCCGCAGATGTTCCGAAGGAATTTTGGGCTTCACACTTGCTCAGTCTGCTACCCTATGAATTAGCACAGATTGTTGCCAGAGAAGACGCAGGGGTTTCACGGGATTTTGAAAAGATGAAGAGCCTGCTTCTGAAAAGATATAAGCTTACAGCTGAGAAATTCAGGCAGCTGTTTTCGAAACACTGCAAGTCCCCTGCAGCTACCTGGAAAGACTTCGCATATGAAGTCAGGAACTATTTTCGTGGATGGATCAGTGGTTTAGATATTTCCACTTTTGATCAGCTAAAGGAACTGATCATCGTAGATCAAATCAAGCGTAGAGTTCCCCCTGAAGTGCGTGAGCACTATATCGACGAATGGAACCAACTCAACAATGTTGAAAAACTAACTAGCAAGTTAGGCGACTATGATGTAGTTCTAACCAAGAGAGATTTCCCCGAAAAGGAGCTGAAAACAGAGCATACCGTATTCTTAAGCAGAAGAGGTACCCAGAACAGAGTCCGAAATTCTCAGAGAATCCTAAACCTGAGAAAAAAGAAAATCGATCAACCTTGACATGTTATGGCTGTGGAAAGCCAGGATATATAAAAGCCAAGTGTCCTTCATGTACACCCAAAGAGAAGAACAGTTCCAATAGTATAACCCTTTATACTTGTCATGCTTCTGTTTCACCAACATCTCTACTAGATATCCGCATAGGTGATATCCATGGAAGAGTATGTGCTGACACTGGTGCCACTCGCTCCATTGCTGGTAAGTTAATGTTCAACTCGCTCCGAGAACGAGGAGTTGATTTCCAGAAGATGGAAGTTACGATGGTTTTGGCAGATGGCAGCCAAACTAACATGGAAGCTTACACCGCCCCGGTGTCCATTGACATTGAAGGAAGAACTGTGCCCATTGAGATGTCGGCTTTACCAAAAACAAAAGGCAACCGAACACTCTTAGGCACTGACTTTTTGGAAAAGTCTGGTATTGTTCTAGACCTCAAGAACAAAAGTTGGCATTTTAGTGACAAGCCTCATCACAAGATATGTTTCAAGGAAGACATTGATGTAAATTCGCTACAGGCTGCTGGAAGCTTTATAGCCAACAGTTGCCACCTTCGTGAAGATGAAGATACAACTCTGACCCCAGAGCAAAGAGTGAAGATTAGCTATCTGCTCGAAAAATTTGACAGTATCTTCAAGCCAGGGGGAGACCCTACCCCTTATGCGGAACACCACATTAATACTGGAAACAGTCCCCCAGTTGCAGGACCTCCTTATAGAATGAATCCTGCAAAAATAGAATTGCTGAAAAAAGAATTAGACTCTCTCTTGGCTGATGGTATAATCGAAGAATGTGAATCTCCATATGCCAGTCCTGTTGTATTAGTGCCTAAACCTAACGGTAGCATGAGACTTCGCGTCGATTTTCGCAAACGTAACGCCACTACTATTGCGGACACGTACCCGCTACCTCGTATGGACGATTTGCTCACAGAAGCTAAGTCGACGGCCTATATGTCAACCCTCGATCTCAAATCAGGGTATCATCAGATCAAAGTGCATGAAGCTGATCAAGATAAAACAGCTTTCATCTGTCCATTTGGAACGTATAAATATTTACGCATGCCTTTCGGATTACGAAATGCACCCGCCACGTTTCAACGCCTGATTGATAAATTTAGAGCAGGCCTAAAGAATGTTTTTGCTCTGTCTTATTTGGACGATATCATAATTTTATTAGAGACTTTTGATCAACATATAAATGATTTACAAATTGTTTTTGAAAGACTTTCTTTGTTCAAACTCCATGCTAACAGAGAAAAATGTCATTTTGCTTGTGATCGAGTTAAATATTTAGGTCACTGGATAACCGCAAATGGAATTGAAGTTGACCAGGAGAAAGTATCTGCTATTCAGAAAATTCCTGTGCCAACTAATGTGAAAGAAGCCCAGTCCTTCTTGCAAACTTGCTCATGGTTTAGAAGGTATGTTCCATACTTTGCGAACATAGCAAGGCATCTTAGTAATCTTACTAACAAGAATGTACAATGGTTTTGGGGTCCTGAACAGCAAGAAGCATTTGAAACCTTGAGGAAAAGTTTAATAACACCCCCAGTGTTAAAACAACCAGATGGATCGAAGCCATTTCGTATCCGTACAGATGCTAGCAGTTATGCTCTTGGAGACGTCCTTACCCAAGGAGAAGGTCCAGAGGAGCACGTTATTGAGTACGCCAGTCGTCTGCTCATCCCAGCAGAACGAAATTACTCCACTACTGAACGTGAAGCACTTGCAGTAGTTTTGGCTCTAGAGAAATTTCGAGGTTACGTCGAAAGCCAAGAAATAATAATAGCATCTGACCACCAGCCTTTAAAATGGCTTATGAGCATAAAGTCTCCATCAGGTCGTTTGGCAAGGTGGGCTCTTCAGATCCAATAGTTTAATCCGAAAATTGAGTACACGCCTGGTAAAGCCAATGTCCTTGCAGACATGTTGTCTAGGCCTACAAATTTAAATGAAGATGTCCCTTGTGACATATTTGCAGTATCAGTTGATTTCCAAGTGAGAAAGTCTAAAGACATTCGACAAGAGCAGTTGAAAGACGACGAACTAAAAAAGATAATTGACTGTTTTGAAAACAGTTCAAAAGATGAAAACTTCGCAAACTGGACTAGTAGAGGTTATCTTATGGATCAAGGTATTCTGTATCGTTACTCACCCGAATTAGAAACAGAAGAAGCACAACTCGTGGTTCCTTTTCAGGAAAGAGAGAGAGAGAGTGTTACAACAGTACCATGATGTTCCAACCGCTGGACACTATGGAGCTGAAGGGACTTACAACAAAGTTGCCTCTAGATACTATTTTCCAGGTATGCGAAAATACATTGCTGAATATGTTAAAAACTGTCCCGACTGTAATGTTACAAACCGAGTAATCAGAAGCCAACCGGTCTTCTTAGAACTCCAGTTTTTGTCCAAAGGTTTGAAACCCTTGCTATTGATTTGTTTGGACCTCTTCCAGAGACCTCGTCTGGTAAGAAGTGGATTTTTCTCGTAGAAGATACCAGTACAAAATGGGTAGAATTGTTTGCCCTTAAAGAAGCAACATCGGTAAACTGCGCGAAAACTTTAGTCGAAGTCTTTTTAAGATATACACTTCCACGCAGACTCATCAGTGATAATGGTCCACAATTTATCAGTGCTGTAATGCAACAAACTTGCAATTTCCTCGGAATTAAGCAAGACCTTATTCCTGTATATCATCCCCAAGCTAATCCATCCGAACGTAAAAATAGGGATCTAAAACCCCGACTAGCCATACAGAGATGAAGACGACACTTGGGAAGAAAAATTGCCAATGATTCGTTTTGCATTGAACACTGTTAAGTGTGAAACCACTAATCACACAGCAGCCTTTTTGCAGTTTGGCAGAGAGTTAAGAACAACGGATGATGTGACACACGACTTAAGAGCACTGATCGACAACGATAACTTCGTGGATGAGATAACCCCATATCTCAAGCGATTTTCTCGTTTAACCGCAGAGATTAAAGACCACGTCGAGCAAAAGCAAGACAAGCGTAAAATGTATTATGATCGTCGACGACGACAAGCTTTCTACAAACCAGGTGACCAAGTATGGGTGACACTACATCCTATTAGCAAGTCACAAAATAAGAAAAGTCGGAAATTCATGCCCAAACGTGAAGGACCTTACTTAGTGATTACCAATCGTTCACCCACTACGTATGACATTGCTGACCCAGCAAAGCCAGATGAAGTCCTAGGGACTTACCACAACTCAGCCTTACGAGCTTATGAACTCCCAGTTTCCAGAGACAGTGGAACTATAGTACCTCTCCGGAGACGGGGCAGACCAAAGAAATATAGTGCTGACTCTTCGCCGAGGCGTCGTACAAGCCAGAGGGGGAGTCTGTAACCTCACTGTTTTCCGAGCTCGCCACCTAGCGGCCGTTTGAGGAGACGGCAGTTCACGATCTGGAGTCGACGAGTAAACATGGTGTTCTCCCCAGAGTGATTGTTTATTTTGTATGTAATGAAGTGTTTTGTTCTTAATGTTTGTCCCTGTATGTTGTGTCCTTTTGTGTTTAATTAAAAGTATTTAAACGAACCAAGACCCTTTTCTTTGATGGCTACTGTTATCCCTAACAGAAATAAGATTATGGCGTACAAAAAAGGTTACAAAAGTTATTTCATACTTACAGTAATTGACTAACAGTAAAAAAATCCATTAATATAATAAAAAACTGATTTCAGATTCATAGTATATGTCTGAGTTTCCAAAACGTAATAAAAATATCAAAAATGCACTTCTCTTAGTTTCGATGTTATTTAAATAGCTGACACCCAAATACAATATGCTCCAGCAATTTAACAAAAGTTTTCAAGATATTGTTTTTGAAAACTTTTTTCTATTCCTTAGATTTCAAATTAAAACGTTTGTTAAATTGCTGGAAATAGGTATTTCAAACAATACCGAAATTATAGACATAAATACTTTTTCTTTTAAAATATCTGTAATCTGATGTCCCCCTTCCATTCCTCTCTCTCTCTCAAATAATAATAATATTTTACGCTTTTGTGTCGAACTTTTCTTAAAAGAATTCGACCTTGAGCAGAAACGAATAAAAACAGAGAAATGCTTCTTAGATGCCGTGCAGAGACAAGTATAACAAACACTGACAAATACAGTCTGAAGAAAGGGGGCAGAAACCTTTCTTATCCTGGAACTACTTCGTTTGATAGCTCACGTGGGCCATTTGGAAAGTGTCATATCAAAAATGTATTAGAAAAATAGTAAAATTATATATTAAGAATCGTTCTAAAAATCATAAGGAAAAATAAAGCCAAAGAAAAGGTCAAAAATGAATTTAAGGCCAAATGAAAATTTCTAAGGCCAAGGGCTTTTAAAAAAGGCCAAATTTCCAGAATTTGGCTTTAAAAAGCAATGGCTTTTATCATTTATTTTTTTAAAAAAAGCAGTGGCTGAAATTAGGATTGCCTCAATATGGCAACCCTGATTTCTACTCTCTCAACCAGCGACCTTAAAATTCCGAGGACTTTAAAAATTTATAAAAATTGGACTAAAAAAATATTTTTACAATAATAAAACTGGTCTCATTGGAAAGGTAATTCTTTGCTCTTTAAAATGACATGAAAAATTTCTCTGTCCATCAATTCATTCAGAAGGTATTGGCAAAAAACGACGAAATTTGGTTTAAATTTTTAAAATAATTTAAATGTGAATTAAAATTTTAAAAAAATGGCTCCGAGGTGCACATCTTCAGCATCCAAAGTATATCTGTGCCAAATTTGGTAGCTCTATGTTCTACGGTCTGTTCTGTACACCGCCAACAGACACATTCATTTTTATTAGTATTAGAGATAGAGATTTGCGTTGTAGAATGGTGAAAAAAACCCGAATATGTAGAATGAACGCCTTTTTTTCAACCGATTAAAGCGAAAATTGAGCACGGATCTACAATTAATGTTAGCAGACATCATACCAATTTTTATTTATCTAAGTCATAGCGTTTAGGAGTTATCGTGTTAACAAGTACGCGATTATACAGATAGACAGACGGTCAACGCGTTGACGAACTTGGTCTCAAATTTGAAATGTACCTACATTATTTATGATCAAACTATGTTCCAAATTTTATCCATCTAGCTATTTAAGTTTTTGAGTTATAGTGTTCATATGAACATGAACAGACAGACTCCCCGTGGACAGATTTTGTCCAAAATTTGATAGAAACCTACAAATTATGTGTAAAGATCACATACAAAATCCCATCCCTCTAACTCTAACCGTTTTTGAGTAATCATGTGCACAGACAGACAGGCATAATTCCAAAATTGTGTTTCTCGAACTCGGGGAGGTCTAAAACGTGGAGATTCATCAAAATCTCGAATTCGAAGTTTTTGACGGTTACAATACTTTCTCTTCAAGACGAGAGACTTCGTATACGAGAAAGTAAAAAGAGAATTGTCAACAAATTCGACCTCAGGATTGTGATGTCTCTGCGTTTTAGATTTCCCCGAGTCCATTTTTACTTTGTCGTATACAAAGAGAAAGTATTGTAATCGGCAAAAAATTCGAACTCGAGATTTTGAAGAATCTCCACGTTTTAGACCTCCATGAGTCCGAAAAACACAATTTTGGAATTATGTCTGTCTGTCTGTGAACACAATAACTCGAAAACTATTAGAGCTACGGGGATGAAATTTGGTATGTGATCTTTACACTTAATTTGTAGGTTTCTTTCAAATTTTGGACAAAATCCGTCCACGGGAAGTCTGTCCGCGGTCATGTGAACACTATAACTCAAAAACTTGAATAGCTAGATGGATAAAATTTGGTACACGGTTTTATCATCATGAATGTAGATCCGTATCATATTTTGGACCAAATCCGTCGAAGGGTTGATGGTCTGTCGGACTGTATAATCGCATATTTGTAAAAATTTTATCTCCTAAACCCTTTGGCTTAGATAAATAAAAATTGGTATGGCGGTTGCTAACATTAATTATAGATCTGTGCCCAAATTTCGTTTCAATCGGTTAAAAAAAGGCGTTCAAATTGCATAATTAATTTTTCTAATCCTATTCTCCATACGCATGCGTACTGGTAGCAATCTCTGTGCACGCGGAAGGATTATGTCACTTTGCCCTTGAGCCGGCAAGAGTGGAAGTGTGTGATACATGCGTTTTATTCGGTACGCATCTGTTTGAATTTGATTCTTTACCTAAATATTTTACAATCACTATAATCTACAACGAAAAACCTTCTGATAGTCATTGGATTCTGGGTTACAGTAGGTTCGAATTTTTTTAGCCACGGGGGGGAGGGGAAACAGCACCTTTTTAGGAAAGTATACGAGAAAGTTTAAGGGAGACCACTCCCGCTGGTTGGAATAGTGTCTGTCTGTGGACACGATAACTGAAAAAGGCAATGAGCTGGAAGGGTGAAATTTGGTATGTGGTCTTTTCACAGAAATTGTAGATTTTCTATCAAATTTTCTACGAAATCCGTCAGCAAGAAGTTTGTTTTCTCATCCGATTGCATGTGGACATGATAATTCATAAACGCAACGAGCTAAAGGGAAAGGAATGAAATTTGGCATATGGTTTTATCGCCAGAATTGTAGATCTGTATCAAATTTTTCACCAATTCCGTCAAATAGATGACTATCTATCGGTCCGTCTGTTCGTGTGCATGTGAACGTGACAATTCAAAAACGCAACAATCTAGAAAAATGAATTTTGATATGTAGACTTGACATCAAAATTTTGGTTTTGTATCAAATTTCCGATCCAGCCGGTCGACGGAATAAGAACCAAAATGCGTACGCAATTCTCTTCACTGCACGTGAAGCAAAACGTAGAATGTGCCATATCGTGGAAATATACGAGAAAGTCGAGGGGAACATTCCCGCTAGTTCTCTCAGGCACTGGATCCGTTTTTTACACGCTTCTAATTAACTTGGCATGTTTCATACTTGTAAAGATGGAATCTCGTAATCGATTTTTCAGTGACTTCCTAATGCACTAGAGTTCTGAAATTCTGTACAGTTGTGCATTCCCGATAACAGTATAATATTTTCAGAACTTAATTATCAATTAATTGCTTAATTTCTTTTGCTTTAATTCAATACGCAAGGCGCCATTTTTTAATGAATTTAAGAAAAACTGATTACAAGATTCTATAATAATTATAGTGATAAATTATGTATTAAATATCTATAGTTTAAATTATTATAATTTAAAAGTACGTTTTTCTTAGTGTAATAAAATGTGGAAAATAATTTTTTATCAAAAATCTGGAGGTCACAGCAAAATATATAATGAATGTGATTAAAATTTCAATTTACTAAGAGTATTTATAGCAACGCATCGTGCTTTTACTATTTTCTCTCTGACCACCAGATTCTTGATAAAAAAAAAATACTTTCTGCATTTAAGTACACTAATAAAAAGCTTACTTATTTTTTTCTTAATTTTTATTATTTGTAACTTTAGTACGGTTTTCTTTTTACTTTGTTCTATCGCCTTCTTGCTTTTTTTAACTGATACAAAGCTCAGCCTCAAATCCAATTCTCTATTTTCGACGTCGTATCTGCACGTTCCGCTTAAATATCTTGGAGGGTGCATCTGGATTAAATTAACCTTCCACATTTTTTTCCTCGGGAATCCAGTAATTTACCCCCTGCTTCTTTCAAATCGTAATAATACAACACTCGTATTCTTAACATATTCTCAAACGTAGTGGTAAAGTTAGTGTCTTGGAGATTATCTCGGCTTCAGGATCGCAGTTGAAAGTACGGGATAAGATTCCATTCAAGATTCACCTTGAAGTCAAAGGTCTCATATTAGAGTGGTGCTTAGATTTGGAAAGGGAGATGCCAGTTCAGATGGCGACCTTGCCACCTGTTCACAGTGGCGTGGCAATGGGGGGAAATGGGGTATAGATGCCCCGGGAGCCAGTCTTAGGAGGCGCCATGGAGACAAAAAAATAGCGGGTTTATGTAAATTTTAACATTAAATAGAGGAGTGCGAAATAATAATACTATACCCTATTCACTCTTGCTAAGCCACTGAGGGGGCGGTAAGATAATATTTTGACCTGGTACCACTTATCCTCGCTCGCCACTGGATGTTGGCCAGACTGCTTTAACGTCGGATGCAAGTGTTTTCTCTATGCAGTGGCGTAGCGACTGGGGGGCAAGGGGAGTATGGATAGACCGAGCGCCACTCTTAGAGGACAATGGATGCAAAATATAGCGTTTTTGTCATTTTTTTAAAGCTAAATAGGATGAGCGGGCGAAAAAAATATTATGCTCCAGACGCCACTTGTTCTCGCTACTCCTCTGTCTGTCCAAGACACGAAATTGGGAAGACCGTCCTAAAATAGTTCTCTCGTAACTTCAAAATAGAACGTAAATCTAATATACATAACACTCACAGACACCAACTAAAATTTATGCCATATCAAGACCTATTTCTGATTGTCACACATTTTTTCAATGAGTTTATATTTATAACGTTCTAATTTTAAATCGAATATCCAAATATATATATATGCGACAGTCTACAGTAGTATCGATAGTTTTAATATTCACCGAGCACATCTAAGCAGTTTTTCAAAATCAGCTACAAAACAGATAGCTTATATGGGTTTACATGTATATTAGTGACATGTATGAAATCACTATAAGAAATTATACTAGCAAACAAATAAGTTATCACATAAATAGAAGAGAATATGAAGCACAAAGAGATTTTTTTTTTAATTTTAGAAATGTAAAGCTATACAGAGCTTTCATAAACACTCTTATAAATGGTGATGATACAATGTATGCAGTAAAACTTTATTATATATTAGCTTGAAGGTACTATTTCAAAGGTTATTGCACAGCAACCAAGTTGTTTGTTCGTAGCTTTGTCAATGAATGTTATATTTCCTTCATAATGTCCCTAAAACACAAAAGA
The DNA here is from genome assembly GCA_013235015.1 of Araneus ventricosus. Lineage (NCBI taxonomy): Eukaryota > Metazoa > Arthropoda > Arachnida > Araneae > Araneidae > Araneus > Araneus ventricosus. Next base: position 3,033 of record BGPR01020334.1, on the reverse strand, counting down.
AAAATCACTTAAAGCCATAAGTTAATATTTTTGAAATACAGATAAATTATGTAGAACGATAAGTACAAAAATTATTTGAGGAAGACAAATTATTCGAAAAGTTATATCTCCTTTTCTACCCTCCCCCTTACTGTGTTAACAATTGGAAAACCTAGCTTACATTTCGTCACCAAGGGAGAGCAAAACCGCTTCTAGGGCGTTTGAACCGGTTTTATTGGCCCGCAAAGCGAAGATGGGAGCTTTCCAGCAGAACTAAAAACATCCATCCAAGTTCATGGGCGTGAATAACTGAACCAATCAGGTTCGACTCGCCAGTGACGTCACTGAAAACTTAGGCGCGATTTTCGGGATACACAGAAGCGTGTTAACATCTTAATTTTTTTATTGAAATAAGGTAGATGATCCAGTTTTTGCCACATTAAGAGAAAATTTGAATTGGAATTTTCACAGTGGATGACTGGTTTAAGTTTTTTTTAAGTCGTACTGACACTATTCTTTAGTAACTTTTATTGCCTATTAATTAATAAAATCTTTCTCTGGAAAAATATTATATTTTGAGTTATGAATTTTTAAATAATATATCTTAATTTGTACCAGTTTTGGCCACATAATTATCATAATATATAACAGGCATTTCACTTAATATTAAGCAAAAATAAAGCATTTTCATTCAGTATGTATTTTATTACATTTTCCTTCTTTATAGCAACTTTTTCATTGCATATAAAATAACTGAATAACAAATTTCTTACTTTTTAATCAATTTGGTGTCAAAGTTTTACATTATTTGTTTGATATTTTTCTTTGTTTATATTTTATAAAACATTCAGTAAATTTAGTTCTTATATTATTATTCAGTTATTATTGATTACTATCATGATGTCAACGTGAAATAACCAATTATTATAGCAGTTATTATTGTAGTGGAGTAGAGAGGTTGATACGGAGGTTGGAAAGCTGATTTGAGGTAATGCAGAACGGGTGATTTAATGATGCCCAGGGCATGATTATTGGCCTTCGGGCCAAGGTAAAGTACTCGGAAACGGCTAACGGTGAACTGTTCGCGTGCCGCCGTGGTAAAAGAATGCAGCGGTAACATGGCACTATCCAAAATCAGCTGCGTGGCACATGGTACCACGGCTATAGATGGCAGAGGCGAACGAAGGCTACGGAGATGCTCGGGCGAATATATACGCAACTGACCACCCAGATGAACCTTGCTGGGCCAAGAGTGTATCCTCAACAACGGTTCAGCGAGTTGCTCAACAGAAGTTGCATTGCCCATTCGCCCGGAACGCATCTCCGTAGCCTCTGTTCGCCTCTGCCATCATAGCCCGTGGTGCACCACATGTGCCACGCCGCTGATTTTAGATAGTGCCATATTGCCATGCACGGTATACTTTACCACGGCGGCACGCGAACAGTTCTCAAAATTAGCCGTCGAACAAAGCCTGTTCCCTTGGCCCGAAAGCCACCATCATGCCCTTTTGACGTCGGTATTAAATCGCAACGTTTCTGCATTACGCCAACGATTGAAATAAGTCGGATGCCCTAGGACACTTTATATACACTCCACTGCAATGTGCTGCCACCTCGCCTTCTGTGATTGGTTATTATTTCACGTTGACGTTTAGGTGGTCAAGATTAATGTGACTGGGACTGTGTATTATAGCTATATTAAGCAAAAATTAAATTAAATAGTATGATTTTGGAACAAATTAATGCGCCTATTAGTTTGTATCTCTGGTTATTATACATAAATTAAGTTCTAAAACGTTATAAAATTCTATTTAAAAAAGGAGGGCTAATACTGTCCCCAAAAAGTATTTCCATAGATAACCAATCTTTTGTAAATGTTCAAGATATGTGATGAGTCTTCCAGAAGTTACATTTTTCACACAAAAAACAGAGTTTCGTGACGCAGAAATCTTTTGTGTGTAATTTTGCCAAGTTTAATATCTTATTATCTTGCATTATAAGTATTACTGAAGCCGAATAAAACAAATACGATGCATTTATGTTATTCAAAATGCACTACATTTACACATTTTAAAAAATTTATTTTATTTACCCACAATGGTCCACTTGTCACTTACATTTAAAAAATAAATATTAAAAAAAAGTATAGATAATTAATAAATTTAGAATGTAATATAAATCTTTAATATGCAGAGAGAATATGTATGCATTTTTTTTCAAGCCAAAAAACAAAAAAAAAAAAAAAACCAAGCCTTCTTGAGAATAAACATTCAAAAATTTACAAAAGTGGTCCATTGTAATCTTGGTCTCCCTATACATAATGCATACACTTGCATAAAAATTTATTATTTTAAAGGGCTGAATTTACCCTCTAAGGGCCTCTTAAACTTAAAGATAATTAATTCTTAGAATTGATAGTTATTTCTGACAGTGTGGACGATGAAAATTGCAACACTTGCGAGTAATTTGATACATGTTCATGACACCTTTCTTGCGCGCCCATGTTAAGGAAAAATGACCTAATCCTATATTGTAAATTAGCCAAAAGAGCTTTAAGGTGTAGAATGTATCTTATTAGTTAATATCAAATTAAAGGTAAATAATTGCATTTGATAATTACAGAGGAGAATTAATGATAACATAGATGATGAAATTATGGCATTAGCAAATTTAATAATCTCATATTAATTGTGTAAAATCCTTATTAAAAATATGTATGCTTTTTTGTTTAAATTTTTCTGTCAATTATAGCTTTTAAGCAGAGATGTGCAATTCCTTTGGGTCTGTTTCTTTTGCGAAAAATATAAACGACACAAAACTATTTGATCGCCTAAAAGGTACTTTGCACATTGCACCGTCATCCCTTGGGGGGTTGTCGATCGTAAAAGAAGGGGAGTCTAAACCCTTCGGTCAAGTGGCACATTGAAGGAGAAACTGCCCATCGAATACGGCGGAGTTTCCTTGGTGACGGCGATAAGCAAAATGTGCTACGGCGATTACGTTAGAGAGCGATTAGTGGTAACCAGCAATACGTAACTGAACGAAGCATAATGA
>BGPR01020333.1:12100-27996 GCA_013235015.1 Araneus ventricosus | reverse complement strand
CAAGGAATTGTGAGACAAAGCTCATCTGAATATGCAAGTCCAATCGTGTTAGTTAAGAAGAAAGACGGTACCGCCAGACTATGCGTTGACTATAGGAAACTGAACCGAAAACTAGTCAAAGATCGTTTCCCATTGCCACTGATAGAGGATGTATTGGATAAACTCCAAGATGCCAAAGTGTATTCCACGCTAGACTTGAAAAATGGTTTTTTCCATGTCGAAGTCAACGAGGATTGCAAACATTTTACCTCCTTCGTTGTGCCAGACGGGCAGTTCGAATTTAATAAGGTACCTTTTGGCCTCAGTACAAGCCCAAGTGTATTCCAAAGATATGTGTATAGCATCTTCAGAGAACTTATGCGTAAAGGCATCGTAATAATTTATATGGACGATTTGATCATTCCAGCTAAAGATGAAGATGAAGGTATAGAAAAACTGAAGAAAGTATTTGAAGTCGCCTCAAAATATGGTTTGGAGATCAAGTTCAAGAAATGTCAATTCCTGAGAAGAAAGGTGGAATTTTTGGGTCACGTTGTTGAAAACGGAACAGTACGCCCTTCACAGTTGCAAAAACAATAGCTGTCAAGAAGTTCCCAGTACCAACAACAGTCAAACAAGTACAAAGCTTTTTAGGACTCACCGGCTATTTTCGAAAATTCATTCCAGCGTACTCTAAAATAGCGAAACCTCTGAGTGATCTAATTAGAAGCGACAATCCATTTGTCTTTGAACAATCTCAAATAGAAGCGTTTGAAAAACTCAAGAAATTATTAACTGAAAGTCCAGTATTAAGCATTTTCCAGCAAGGAAAAACAACCGAATTGCACACGGACGCAAGCCAGCAAGGGTACGGAGCCGTCCTACTCCAAGAAGCAGAAGATGGAAAATTGCATCCTGTTCAATACACTTCTAAGAAAACTACTCCAGCAGAGGAGAAGTATAGCAGCTATGAACTTGAAGTTCTCGCTGTTGTCAACGCTTTAAGGAAATTTCGCACCTACCTAATGGGGAATCATTTCAAAATCATAACGGACTGTTCAGCCTTTCAAAGGACTATGGACAAAAAGGATTTAGTTACTCTTATAGCGAGATGGGCATTACTGTTGGAAGAGTTTGATTATGAAATTGTCCATCGTTCCGGCCAGCGAATGCAACATGTGGAAGCCCTTAGTAGGTATCCGGTCGCCATAATTACGAGCGATACTCTAACCGCAAGGTTAAAGAGGGCACAACAAGAAGATGAGTACACGCAGAGTTTAAGATCAATGATTGGATCAAACAACGATTCAGACTTTTTCGATAAAAACGAAATACTCTACAAATATGTTGATGGTCGCGAATTAATAGTCGTACCAAGAGATATGCAAACTGAAATAATAAAGTTAGCTCATGAGAAAGGACATTTCTCCGCTGCCAAAACGGAAGGAGTTGTCAAACAGGAATTCTTCATACCTAATTTGAGTAAACAAGTACAAAATGTAATTGTCAACTGTGTGCCATGTATTTTGACCAACAAAAAGAGCGGAAAGAAAGATGGATTTCTCAACCCCATTCCTAAAGAAGATGTGCCATTAAGTACTTATCACGTTGATTTCATCGGACCTTTGCCTTCTACCAACAAAAAATACCAGCATATCCTCACAATAGTGGATGCTTTCACCAAATTTACTTGGCTTTATCCCGTTAGATCTACTTCCGCAGAAGATGCTTTGGATAAGTTAAAAGTACAACAAAAGACTTTAGGTAATCCCAAAAGAATAATAACAGACAGAGGCTCTGCTTTCACCTCTAAAGCATTTGGAGATTATTGTACTAATGAAAACATCCAACATTTTCAAATTACCACCGGAGTACCCCGAGGAAATGGCCAAGTCGAGAGAATACACCGAACTCTTATTCCCGTTTTGACCAAACTGTCAATTGCAGACTCAACCAAGTGGTTCAAGTTCGTGGACCCACTTCAAAGAATTCTAAATAGTACATTCAATCGTAGTACTAAGTGGTCTCCGTTTGAATTGTTAATTGGTGTCACCATGAGAAATAAGGAGGACCTTCATCTGAGAGATCTACTAATGGAAGAAATGATGGAAGAACTGCAAGAACAGAGAGACGAACTACGACAAGATGCAAAGAAAAATATCCAGAAGATACAGGCGGAGAATAAAAGAACCTACGATAGGAAATGCAGGAATGCCCCTAGTTACCAGAGAGGTGACTTAGTGGTCATTCAGAGAACACAATTCGGGACGGGTTTGAAATTAAGGCCTAGGTTTTTGGGACCATATAGAATAGTTAAAGTAAAGCCTAGAAGTAGATATGATTTAGAAAGAGTAGGTAATCATGACGGTCCTAAGCTAACGAATTCATCTGCTGATCTAATGAAATTTTACTCACCAGGATGAAATATGTGTTTTTTATACAAGAAACTTTCCTATTTTCTTTTAGAACACAGTGTATAATGAAGTGTTCTGCTTTCTTTATTATCAATATTTCCTTTGTGAGAATTGTATTTTTACTTTCATGCTTAAATGTTATAATGAAATTTTTATCTTTTTAACTGTATTAATTTTGAAGAGTTGTTAATGGCCTATATCTATTATTCTATGTTATGTAAAATCACTGGGGTCAGTGATACCCAGGATGGCCGAACTTGTAGAAACTAACTTTAGCATTTTTGTTCATTTAAAATTGTAAGAGATGGCACCACTAATAAAATCGTCTGTTTTATGGCGAAGTGACGTCACGTCACGCGGCGGGAATTAAATCAGTTCGATGTTGGATTTTCACCGAAGCGGTCGATATAATTTAGGCTCTCCGTTTTCTGAGCGAAAGTAAATTATGAATTAGCCTGGTGCTATCTCGGAGGTGAACTTGCTCTTATATTTATTGTTTTAACCCCTTTGTAAATAGTTAAATGTTTTAATTGTGTTTAAATAATAAATTATTTGATATTAACTCTCTCTTTTCATTTTGCATCAAATTAGAACTTTTATCCCCTAGACACCTTTCCTACATGTATATGCGCAAGACCGTTCTGTGTTTATTTTCCAAATTATGACTGCCACATTTTACACGTAGTTATTTTTTGGGTTGTAGGTGTTCATTAAAATAGGGCTTTTCAAAATTTTATTTAAATTTTTAATTAATTAACCCTTAAAGGCCCAGTGTCGCTTTTAAGCAACATACCCAATTTTGTCTTCTAAAATCTTGAAAATAAGTCTGGAGCTCTAATGCCTGTTGTTGCCAATAGGATACTTAATGAAATTTTTATTAAATCAATTTACAACATATAGATGGCCGCCTGAGTGTTGATGAAAAAATGATGTTTTTCACTCGAGGCTGTATCTTTTTAGCTTTGTACGCTTGAAAATAGTATATTTTATTCTTAAATGTTGAAAGAAATTCTTTATCCGTATTATTAGTTATTAAAATTCATCTGTGACATTATAGTCACTTTAATCACATTATAATGACTTTGACATCATAGAATTTTAAAAAGGAAATTTTTTTCTGAAATAAAACCCAGTGTTGTCAGTTGGTAAAAAACTGTTCTTTTCCCCATAAACCATATTTAAAACAAAATACGATTTTTTAAAGTATTTTTCCCTTGTTTTATTCAAGGAATTAAAATTAAAAAACACTTTTAAATCAATTTTTAAAAAATCGGGCTTTTAAGGGTTAAAAGTTAATCGAAATTTTAACGTTTTTCCTCAATAATTTTGGAGCATATTAACGCACAAAAACCATTGCTACACCACTTTAAAATTTGAAAAAAATTAATTTTTTATTGACACCTTGATTTACGAGCAGTTATTTCCCTTAATTTTAATAATTTTTTCAAAATTAGTTTAATTAGTTGTCGCTATTACCCAGAAAAGCAATTAGGACGCATGTTTACTAATCTAAAGCGATGAATCAATGTCTCTTCAAAGTTAAGGAGCCTTTCATCTTGGACATTTAATTAAATGTGCTTGTAATCATGGAATTCCGAGTTGTAACAGCGATTTGCTTTATATTCTTATCTTAATTACAGATTTTCATTTCGCTCTGATTGTAAATTAGTTTGAAGTTAAATGCTCATTTAGTGAATGACATATTTACTCCTCGTAATATTTAATTTCTTGGAAAGATTTGACGTCTTATCTTTTTAATAAATGGTTGTATATATTTGATTTGTGGCTGCGAGATCACTTTATTCTTGCCTGCAATATACTCGACAGATTGCAAATTTAAATTGGCATGCGAAATTAACGCAGGCCATGTGAAGATGACTTGAATTGGTTATGCACGCTTTCAAGAAAAATATCTGAATGTGAATTCTACATTACTTTTGTGTACATGCAAAGTCAAATTTTATTCATAAACTCTTGTTTTTCATCTTCTCGTATTTGAAGTATACCAATCGAATATATTGCACTCGTTATGAAGAAATACAAACTTTTGATCAAGGATATAAACGGCCCACAAAGAATATTTTGCGGCCCGGCAAACAATATCGTAACGTCACTGCCGATGGCCGCGGTTTGATGGCTGAGCAAATTCGAGGCGATTTCAGACAATTAGTAGTCTTTCCGAATTTTATTACAGCTAAATTATATACATACATTTGTAATATACATTCTCTAGATGAGAATGCTTATGTACAAAAAATCAATAAAAATGACCTCGAAGGGAAGAACTGTAACTCTGGTTGAGTAGTTAATTAATTTCACGAAACCAACCTGCACTGCGTTGGAAAATTCAATATAGTCCCGGAGTTCTATGTAAACTCCTACGAGATGAGCCCGAGGACCGGGTCTATCCCTAAATCTATCAGAACTCGCAATCCCTGCGAGTGTCGATCTGAAACAAACCTGACGCTCACCTGCGTAGGTGAAGTCCAACTCTCAACTCGTCTCCGACAAACGTAATCTCCCCGTTTTATGCACCGATCCGGGTCTCCTCATTAGTAAGATGGCATTCCTTTCCATTACCTGCAATCCCACCATTATGTCTCCCTCGTTAGCACTCTTCCTACAAAGGTAAATGTTGCCCCTCCTCCATCAAATCCACGCTTCGTTACTTTGAATTGCCCGGTTCCATGGTCCAGTCGAACAATGAACTCTTTTTTAAGAACCCTGTGGTCCTGTCTGGTCTCCAGCAAGTATCGTCACCTCTGAGTACGCTTTTGGCGCCTCTGCCCGTCCGCGCTTTGTTATAACGCACCTGCACAGAGAAGCATTGTCGTTCCTCAGACGGTTGACACTAGTCGAAGAATGTTGTGTTAACTTTCACCTGCAACCCTAAATCATCGATTTGTTACAGCTCCCCTAAATCATCGTTATTATTTGGCGACTTTGTTACAATATGTAACAATATTTTTAACAAAAATTTCGCTGCTTAATTTTTAAAAATCGTAATTATTAATAATGAGCCGCACCATTCACCAATGACCGATTACTAGTGGTATTACATCGACGCATCTTTCCCCCTACTAAGGATGGCAGTTAATGAGAAAATAACTGGTTTTCAGTTATTCAGTTTTTTTTCACCTCCAGTTTAACTTGGCGGTTATAACCGCTCAAAATAACCGGTTTTTTTAAATAACCAATTTTCAGGGTTTTTTTTTTATAAAAAACAAACGTCAGTCGTAAACAATTTTTTTTATTAATATTGTTTTCGCAGGAAATCAATCCATTGGCCAATATTTATTTGTTCATAAAGACACCTTCAGTAATCCGCCAACCAACAAACGCCTGGAGGAAGCTATTGTCGTTGATTGGCCTAAAGTGATGAAATTCAAAGCTTCATAACTTGGTAAATTTTAGGCGAGTCGAACCTAAAATCGAGCCTATCTTCTGGTTCGGTCTTTTTGACCGGTTATTGAATTTTAAAAAATAACCGGTTATAACCGGGCAAAAAATCACCGAAAAAACCGGTTAATCGAAACAAAAGAACTGGTTTTCAGCTGAAAAGAAACGTTGCAATTTAAATTGATGCAACGGTCTTGACATATATCACGTGACCATGAACGGAATCCACTTTGAAGAAAAAATTTATTAATTTAAATTCTAAACATATTTTTTTGTACATTAGCAGCAATATTTCATCCCAAAATTTATTCCTAATCCGTTGTTTATTTCATTTAAAACCCGTTGAAACTAGAAATGTTTCCGAGAATTTGAAATAAAGCGCATTACCGGCATTTGGGTTAAATCAATTAGGAGTTTTTACGTTTCGTAAAGTCGCAAATGGAAAAAAATAAATGATTAATTTTCTTCGATTGTCTTTATTCAGGACGAAACTTTGGCTCATTATCTGACCATTATCTTTGAAAATAAGGAATTAGGTTCCTTTCTTTTCCATTACCCATGCTTTTAACTAAGAAAAAAAAAACCTTAATGGAACCGAATATTCAACTGATTGTTTCTAAAATTGTTTTAAAGCAAACAAATCGCTTCGAAATTTTATTTTTCGAGACAGATAAGAGTTGTTTGTCGGTTGAAAATTTCAAGAGAAACTTTAATGATACATACTTCCGCAATAAGAAGTACAAAAAAAGAAGGATTATAGTTAAATTGAATTTGTGGGAAACAAAATCAGGCATACTTATCTTTTATCTGAGAGCTATGCGAAAGGATTTATGATTATTTTTAAAATTATAAACAAAGGACCTTTCCGCATCAGGTTTAAACAATAAGGATATAATTATGGATAAAATAACTATAATATTTATTGTATTATGAAAAACGATGCTAAATTTTAATAAATTCGTAAGCAGATATGTACAATAATAGCCTCATATTTCTGGAATAAATCAAATATAATCCGAAAGCCATTCTTATCGAAGAAGTACCGATTATGCAGAATGACCTGAAATAATATCCAGCGTGATTCATACACTATGGTTAAAACTTTTAAGGGATTGAATAACACAGTTCAACACACATTTTTAATTTCTCGTATACAAAGTATACAAAGAGAAAGTACTGTAATCTTCAAAAGATTCGAACTTGAGATTTTGATGAATCTACACGTTTTAGACCTCTCTGAGTCCAAAAACACAATTTTGGAATTATGTCTGTCTGTGTGTCGGTGAACACAATAACTAGAAAACTGTTAGAGATACAGGGATGAGATTTGGTATGTGATCTTGACATATAATTTGTAGGTTTCTATCACAATTTGGACAACATCCGTCTGCGGGAAGTCTGTCTGTCTGCGTTCATGTGAACACTATAACTCAAAAAATGGTATAGCTAGATGGATAAAATTTGCTACACAGTTTTATCATCATGACTGTAGGTCCGTATCAAATTTTGGAACAAATATGTCGATTGACTGTCGAGCATGTATGACTTTCTCTCGGACTGTATAATCGCATACTTGTAAAAATTATATCTCCTAAACGTTTTGGCTTAGATAAATAAAAATTGGTATGACGGTTGCTAAAATTAATTATAGAATCTGTGCCCAAATTTCGTTTCAATCGGTTAAAAAAAGGCGTTCAAATTACATAATTAATTTTTCTAATCCGATTCTCCATACGCATGCGACTGGTAGCAATCTCCGTGCAAGAAGAAGGATTACGTCACTTTGTCCTTGAGTTGGAAAGAGTGGAAGTGTGTGATAGATGCGTTTTAATCGGTACGCGTCTCTTAGAATTTCATTCTTCGCCTAAATATTTTACAATCACTAGAATTTACAATGAAAAACCTTCTGATAGTCATTGGATTAGAGGTTACAGTAGGTTCCAATTTTTTTTATCCACGCGGGGGAAGGGGAAATGCACATTTTTGGGGAAGTATACGAGAAAGTTTAGGGGAGACCACTCCCGCTGGTTTCATTTCTTAAGCACTCTGGCAATCTGCATGAGATTTTTTTATGTGGTCTTTACACGTAATTTGTTGGTTTCTATCAAATTTTGGACAAAATCAGTCCAAGGGAAGTCTTTCTGTCTGTATTTTGGTGTTAATGTAAACGTGATAACTCGCAAACTTAAATAGCTAGGTGGATACAATTTGGTATACATTTTTATCACCAGGAAAGTAGGTTTGTATCAAATTTGGATCCAATCTGTCAAAGGGTTGTATGTCTGTCTGTATAATCGCATACTTTTGAACGCAATAACTTCTTTAAATAATTACTTTGAGAAATGAAATTTGTTATGTGGCCTTCTTACTTTAATGGTAGATTTGTGTTCACTTTTTGTGTCAATAGGCTGAAAAAAGTTCTTCAAATTGCAAATCTCATTTTCTTTATCTTACGCCCAACCCTTTTGGTAATCACTCCGGCTTCTAATTCCACTTCCGCGTCGGACGACCTTCGGAAATCGTGGTATGACGTTTCGCTTATTTTTTTTCCCACTGTTTTAGGGGTTCTTGTTCGTTTAATTGCTTTTTAGCTTATTTTTTCTCTGCATGTGTTAGGAGTATACGAGGAAGTTTAGGGGAGACCACTGCCGCTGGTTGGTGATGTCATCTGTTAACCAATGGCGAAGAAGCTGCTGCAGAATTTAAATGCGATATTTCACCTGATAATGGTGTTCAAATTTTTTCTAAATTCACTTTTGGCCTGTGTTAGCTACGTTGTGCTAAGCGCGTTTTTCTGCATTACCCACCAATTAAATGTTTCCCCCATTTTCGTCTAAATTGTTTTCTCAAGTCCTCCCTTTCTTCTTTGCCATTCCAGCAGCAGTTTCTTTGTTTGTTTGGTGAGGAGATACGTACTTTTCTCTTTCCCCCATAAACTTTGTTTCTTTCGTTCATTATTCACCGTAGCTCTTCAAAAAGCATTCAGAGAGCACTTTTCTTTCCTTTCTAAATTCATACCAAATCGTTTTTCGGTTATATCAAATTCAAAATTATAAATTCCCTCCTCCAAATTATTATGTGGAGGTGTACGTGACATTTGCTCACAAAGCGGAACTACGTAAGCTAAACTACGTTGTCGTTGACTTCCACTGATCATTCTCTCACTTTTTGTCATGTAACTTTTCCGGCCCACGTCGAGTCAAGTTAACTATACAGCATATGACGAGGTGAAATTTACCGGTCTAGCCGCTGCGGAATTAAGTACGTGCAAAGCGTGACAATCACGTGATCCATGTTGGTTAATACAACACCTCGCTACTCAGCTTCTCAATATTGTCATAAATCTGTATTTCCTACAAGTTTCAGAAGTACTCCATCGTGGAAAACACGGTGCTGGTGACACAGTAAAGAGAAGAATACCTCATAGCAAAAAACATATTTAATATGACATCAACTAAATTAAAATCCTAAATTAAATTATAACATCATTCGACACGCTAGCGGCGAGATTATACGAGAAGAGAAAGAACAGAAGTAATCATCGCCCTTAAATACTCCAAGCGTCTGCTCGCTATTGGTTGATGGATGACATCACAAAGAGGGCGGTTCAGATCTGCATGTAATTACAAATGAGATACAACCAGATACCGAGATGATGTCACCGTTATCAAACCGCGCGCGTGGTCATATGATGTAGCAGTATAATTTATATTTTTAACTTAATTGTTGTTTTATTAGACATGTTATCGTTCTAAATCTGTGTCTTTATCCCTGCGTTGTCTGCACTATGTCACCCTTAAGTAGACTCTTCTAATGGAATTGAGTCTAGTGACAAATATGTGAAGTGTGGTGCTGATTGCAGATGGGACCTCATGTCTTGGTCACCACTCATACTAGGCACTACTGGCACATTGGTAACTTCCACAAAAGTATAGGCGCAAGATCGTTCTGTCTTTATTTTCCAAATTATGTCTGCCACATTTTACACGTAGTTATTTCTTGGGTTGTAGGTGTTCATTAAAATAGGGCTTTTCAAAATTTTATTTACATTTTTAATTAATTAACCCTTAAAGGCCCAGTGTCGTCTTTAAGCAACATACCCAATTTTGTCTTCTAAATCTTGAAAATAAGACTGAAGTTTTAATTCCTGTTGTTTCCAATAGGATACTTAATGAAATTTTTATTAAATCAATTTGCAACATATAGATGGCCGCCTGAGTGTTGATAAAAAATGTTTTTCAATCTAGGCTGTATCTTTTTATCTTTGTTTGTACGCTTGAAAATAGTATATTTTATTCTTAAATGTTGGAGGAAATTCTTTATCCGTATTATTAGTTATTAAAATTCATCTGTGACGTTATAGTCACTTTAATGACATTATAGTGACTTTGACATTATAGAATATTCCCAAGGAAATTTTTTTATGAAATAAAACCCAGTGTTGTCAGTTTGTAAAAAAATGTTCTTTTCCCCATAAACTATACGTAAAACAAAATACGATTTTTTAAAGTATTTTTCCCTTGTTTTATTCAAGAAATGAATATCAAAATTCATTTTAAAATCAATTTTTAAAAAATCGGGCTTTTAAGGGTAAAAAGTTAATCGAAATTTTAACTCTTTTCCTCAATAACTTAGGAGCATATTACCCCAAAAAAAAAAAAAAAAAAAAAAAAAACATTTCTACACCACTTTAAAATTTGAAAAAAAATCAGTTTTTCATTAACATCTTGATATACGATCTGTTATTTCCCTTAATTTTAATAATCTTTTCAAAATTAGTTTTAAACACGGTTTTGTAACACTAGCTTTCCTTTATATAACCGCTTGCAACAAAATAGCAAGATTATGAATGATCAATGCGAATATTTTAATAGTTCTCTAGCGATTAAGCAAATATAAATGCTAGATTTTTCAATTTACTGCTAACAAAGTCTTTAACATATCTCAAAACATAGAAGGTTTTAACGTAGGACTGCGTTCCTCCCATTGTGGTCTCAGGAAGGAATTTAACTCACGCCAAAATGCCATTAAAACGTTGTATGGAAGATCCTCTATATCTCGGTAACTACATATGTTAAAAACATAACTAATGTCTTATTTTAGAGATAAAGGGTAACAGCAGAAGTTACCAAAAAGCATTTGAAAATCGGAAATGTAGTTCATCGACTACTGAGTCGCAAAGTTGGGCGAAAATACATCGACCGATCCTACACAGAACTGTAACATATCCACGCACTATTGAAGAATTCAAAACAAAAGAATTGGCATTGTAATATATTTTATTAATAAATAAAACAACTTTTATTGTAATCTTAGTTTCATTTTATTTCGCCAATTTTCCATACATTAGTAGTTCAGAGAAACAAAAGAGATTTGAGAGTAACTTCGAGAACCAAAAGAACTGAGAGTACCTTCGAGGAACAAAAGAGAATTAAGAGTAACTTTGAGAAACCAAAGAAAATCACGAGTAACTTCGAGAAACAAAAGAGTATCGCGAGTAACAAAGAGAATCCGAGAAGCTTCGAGAAACAAGAGAATCACGAGTAAGAAAGAGAATCCGAGAAGCTTCGAGAAACAAAAGAGAATCGCGAGTAAAAAAGAGAATCGAGAAGCTTCAGAGAAACAAAAGAATCATAGTGAAAGAATCCGAGGAAGCTTCGAAACAAAGAGAATCATGATAAAAGAGAATCGAAGCTTCGAAACAAAGAGAATCGCAATTAACAAAGAGAATCAAGGAAGCTTCAGGGAAACAAAAGAGAATCGCGAGTAAAAGAGAATCGAAACTTCAAAGGGCAAGAGATCGCGAGTAAAAGAGATCGAAGCTGAAACAAGAGAATCGCAGTAAAAGAGATCGAAGCTACGAAATAAAAGAGAATCCATGATAAAAAAAAGAGAATCGAAGCTGCGAAACAAAAGATAATCCCTTGAGTACAAAGAGAATCCGAGAAGCTTCGAGAAACAAAAGAGAATCGCGAGTAAAAAAGAGAATCCGAGAAGCTTCGAGAAACAAAAGTGAATCGCGAGTAAAAAAGAGAATCCGAGAAGCTTCGAGAAACAAAAGAGAATCGCGAATAACAAAGAGAAACCGAGAAACAAAAGAATCACGCGAGTAAAGTAGTCCTACGCCTTTAACATCATTTGAAAAAGACAGCATCCCATCATTTTTTTAAACATGATATTGCTTTTAGGGTGTCATTCTTTCCGTAAATTGTGTGATGAGAAAATTGTTACACACAGAATGCGCAACATGTATGTTGCAATTCATGCAGTGAAGCCAGACGAAGGCAAGAAAGATGAATCAAACCTAAAACCTTATCATGCTACGCTGCCTTGGATTAGAAGCTCGAATCTCCTTTTCCTCTGCCTTTACAAAACCCATTAACATAAGGAGTGGAAAGCGTATAAAGCGGGGCATTCACCGTTGTTCCAATCTGGAATTTCTGAAACACGGGAAGGAAAAACCTATTGTCTAGATCGAAAACCGATGAAATATGGAGCAAATGGATTGGAAGTGGTGGAATTCCAAAGAACTCAAAATCCAAAATTCCACCCGCCGGTTCCAATTTGGGACCTCGATGCGAGGGTAGCGGAAAACAAAGGATATGCCTACATTGGGACCTCGCGTTGAGGCTAGAAATGAAACTCGAAATCCGGCGGAGGAATTCTGAAACTTTGAACCTTGTCTGAAAACTAACTTCGGAACCTCCTTTGCCTAATTTTTCTACTAAAATGAGTGGAATACCAACCAGTTGTTGGGACAAATGGCTTAGCCTTTCTTTCACGTGAATGCCCAGCTTAAGTTATAAAGCCATTTAATTTGTTGCCGGATGTAGCAACAGTTATAATCCTTTGCTTTCGACTGTCCACTCTCAATTGCCATTCTAGACGGTGCATCATGTTGACATTTCTTGATTTTAATGGTTAACAAAAAATTACGTTCAGAGTTGTAAGAAGTCGCAGAATAGTTCTTCAGGAAAAATGAAACTACACAAATATATTTATCAAGTTTCGAAGCAATAAAAAGAGCTCCTGTAATCAGTTAATAGTAATTATATGCATAATTACTTTCACTGATTACAGGAAAGTAATTACATGCATATAATTACTATTCACTGATTAAGGACAGTCCGAGTGAAAGTAATTATATGCATAATTACTTTGTTCTCGGAAAAGTAATTATGCATATAATTATTTTTCCGACAGCAAATTGGCGTGTGTGTATAGAAAACTAAGTATGCGCTATTCACACTTAGTTTACTCCTAGTGCCCCACAGTGCGAAAATGAAAAGAACTATCTCGAAAAATATTGACTAAATGAATCAATGAAAAAGTAAAGAAGAAAATTGATCAACGTAGTCGGTGTAATTGGAAATGACACCTTATGTCCCCAATTAGCTTAAACCGAAAATAAAAAAAAATTAAATTTTTATTTCAATTTGTGCAAATAGAATTATTGCTCCATCAGAAACGAACGGAATGAATATTGCGATCAATCGCACAAATTAATATTAACTATTGGTTTAGACTATTCATGTACATGGAGTACTGTTTCCTCTTAAGCAGACTATTCACTGCTCTTCCAAAATGGAATTTTTGGAACACGGGGAGGAAAAACCTATCGTCAAGGTCGAAAACCTGTCAAATTTGGAGCAAATGCTTCGAAATGGTGGAATTCAAAAGAATTAAGCAGTCCATTCACCGCTCTTCCAAAATGGAAATTTTGGAACACGGGAAGGAAAAACCTGTCAAATTTGGAGCAAATGATTCGAAATGGTGGAATTCAAAAGAATTAAGCAGTCCATTCACCGCTCTTCCAAAATGGAAATTTTGGAACACGGGAAGGAAAAACCTATCGTCAAGGTTGAAAACCTTTCAAATTTGGAGCAAGTGATTCGAAATGGTGGAATTCAAAAGAACTTAAAAGCCAAAACTCAATCCGCCGATTCCAATTTGGGACCTCGATGCGAGGGTAGCGGCAAAACAAAGGATCTGCCTACATTGCCACCTCGCGTCAAGGCTAGAAATGAAACTCGAAATCCGCCGCTTGGGGGAAGAGGAGTCTGGGTGGCAGGAATTCTGCAGCTTTGAATTTTGTGTCAAAACAAACTTTGAAAGATACGTGAATGTTTTGCTTAATTTTTCGACTAAAATGGGTGGGGAAAAAACTAGTCTTAGGACAAATGACATCCAGCGTTCTCGTGATTGCCAGCTTTTAAAACGATGGTGCTGAATAACTTTCTGATTTTTTTCCTCATTTCTCCAATAATTTTCGAGACAGCATCGCTACGTTCCTCATTTAGCCGCTAGAGGCGCTGCGAGGTCCCTTTCGGTAGTGAATCCTCACTTTCTGATGTATATACAACACCTTTGTAACTGCAGCTACATCCGTTTACTAATAAAATCGCTGAATAACTTATAAGCATTCCACCCTGTGCAAATAGATAACAAACAGCATTTAAAATAATTTATTTTGTAATCCTGCAGAAATAAAATACATACTAATAAATAAAAACAAAAAGCTGCAAATGCACTTACAAATAAGCTTACGTTTTTACAAAAGTGTGATTTCAGACTGTTCTAACGAAAGTGAATGTCAATAAATATTTCCGAAAATAGGGCAGAAATATTATATTTTGCTATCGGATAGAATCTGTCCACGGGGAATTTTCCTTCACTTCACTCTGAGAGCTCTCCTTTCTAGAGCTAATGAAGTGAATCACTTAATGAAGAGGAGTACGTTTCCAAAGGGCTCTTTAGAGAGGAACAAATAGATCGGGTTTATTTCCCGTCAAAGATGGCTGCCTTTTTCAGATCTGAGCACAGCTGCACAATAGCTTTCTAAAGAGTCGAAAAATTGCTTATTAGAAAAGAAAATTAATAGAACGGGTGCATAAAAACGCATCCTCAGACTTTAAAAAGTCAACGTCCAAAGTGGCAGAAAATATTATGACAATAATATTTCAGGACAAATTTTTGTAAACATTCAGACCTATTGTTTAGCAACGACGGATTCGGAAACCCTCTGCGCGCTTTTGCGCATGCGCCGGGTGGAGTTATTGTCATCAAAATAAGGGGAAAGTGAAGAATGGAAGGGTGATGTTTACATTTTACTGAGCGTTATCTAACAAAGAACTCCGGAAATGCGCTCATGTGACTCATTGCCTGACACCCCTTTCCGGTGTAAAATCGTCCAAAAGTGCTAGTCTCGGAATCCGTTGCTGAATAGTATTTTCCCTCCTGACGATGAATAATTTTTAAAGAATAATCTATTGCGATATTGTTGGATTTTCAACAATAGAAGGCGCTCCAGAACATTTAATTGCAATTTTGTGAAAATAATTCAGAAAATTTGTTTTGTAATTAATTAGTAGTCTATGTCGATTATAAAAATTCTAGTATCATCTTTAACTCTTATTTAATGTGTTCTGAATAATTTATTAACACCTTTTTAATGTAATTGAACAATCTCTGATTGTAGAATTTATATTTGCGTGAATTCTGATAAACGCGCATGACATTTAACTATAACTTTATACATACCGATAAAAGCAGAAATTAGGATCAATAAGTTGCAATCTAAAAAAAAAAATAGTTTAGTTCCCGATTCCATAAAAAAGAAGATGGAGGCTCTTCTAGCAGGGCGCCATTTTATTTTTGTCTTGACCGAATCGGATCGGCAATAGTTTAGTCCATGTTCTGATGGCAAATTTTCTTTCTTTTTTGAAATGAATTGAAAAGAACTTTGGAATAAATTGGGGATAATAGCCTTTGCAACTGAAAATCCCATAAAACCCCTTTAATAAAACAATCAATTCCCGATTCCATGTTTAGTTTTGCCTGCTGTTTTGTGTTTATACAAATCAAAACAGTTTCTTGTAAGTATGTTGTGATTCAATTTTATTGTTGATTATGTAATAAATTGACAGTTTTTTTTCACTAGTTGTGTTTCGAGTCTAAATCAAATCGCACAGATATTTAAAAATATTTAAGAACTTTTGAAAAATGGACAATTTTTTTATTTTGTCAATTTATCTAACTTTTTTTATTATAGAAATACTATACATATTTAAAAATTATAAAAAAATTTCAAAATAATTCTTGAAA
>BGPR01020332.1:12509-27997 GCA_013235015.1 Araneus ventricosus | reverse complement strand
ATGACGGGTGCAAATTGCCTCTTCATTCGAGAGATTTCCCGTCAAATTTGACGTGTTTAAATAGATATATATGCGAGAGAAATGTTCAATATTGATTGAAAACAAATAAAATAAACATATGTTTGATGACAGGAAATATTTTTTTTTATTTACATATTTCTTTATTCAAAATTCCTCTTGGTAAACAACGTCCAAACTATATCACGCGCATGATATACCACTGTGACGTGATTTACTACGTTCTATTAAAAAACGGAAATTAATTTGAAATATAAGATTAATATAATTTAAAATTTAACGGGAGCCATTGATCATAGCGAGATAAATTTTATATCAATATATAGAGAATTTTATTTCACTAGTTTAGAGCTATTAAATTTGAAATTAGAACGACAATTACTCTTTTAAATTTAAAATTACTGAAATTTAGGTTTTCTAACAATGAAATATGCTGTTTAATGCCTCGCAGTGCTATGGCGCGAGTTTTATTGTTGGTGACGTCAGAGCGTTACCGAGAGACAGATCTGGGCTATTATATTAGTAATTTATTCAGAATCACTGTGGAACACAAAGTACGGGCGGATACAATTTAGAAACCTAAAAAAATTACAATTTTTGACTTCTGAAACAGACAGCCGAATCCAAGAAAAAATTGGGCAACATTGGCTTGTAAACGAATTTAAAAGCATAAAAAAAGTTCTGAGGATAATGTTTTGAAATCAAAATGATATTCGATTTTAACTTGAATAAGTTTGAGTACATTCTTTGTTGCACCCTTGCGCGGGGCCCTATTTGGAGCAACAGTCTTGGTAACATCACGAAAAAAAGTCTTCAAACAAACACGTAAGACTTTCACACCAAATAAAAGTCTTGTTGGTTCATTTGTATTCAGATCAAGTTTCATGTGATTCTGATCAGTTGTTCTTAATTTACAGTATTTTAAAGTCGCAACTTTAATTTAGATTTTTCTAACACATTCAGTTTTGAATTTCTGTTATATTTTTTAATTTCACTCAACGTACTTTTAAAAGGATTGTCGCGAAAAATAGAAACTGCTATAGTCAGTGACAACTCAAGTTGACAGCACATAGAATGCTACGAGCGGCCGAATAACATGTGGATGTCGTAATACACGTTTCTCGTCTCGGGGCTTTCGAAAAAAGCTCCATAGAGTTAAATAACTTTCGTTTTAAATCTAAAGTTTCATTACGCAGAGTATCGATGATTAGTGTTTGAAGCTATCATAGATTCTGTTTAAATATACCAACTATTTTTAAATATTTTTGGATCCTATTCAGGACTTTTTAACAAAGAGTTATGATACATCACGTAGCTTGCGTCACTCTTGAAATGTGACTGAAAATAGAAATTCTTCCTTTGATTCTTCTTCAGAATACTGTTTACTTGCAGAAAATGATTAGCTCATAGTTACAAATAGTGTGACTCTGATAGTCGCTTTAAATATGTGATTTAAAAAATCGTACACAAGGTGTCCACGCTGAACGTGGATCAGTAGCTCATCTCTAAACCGTTAGAGATAGGCATATACTTCCCATTAGAAAAATGCTCTAAATGGCGTAAAGAATTACGTTTGAGTCAACAAATGTACGTATGAAAGAATTACGAAGTTTAAATTTGTGTACATTTCCCCCGTCCTATTTGTCATAGGGGCCGTCCACAAATGATGTCACGCTTGGAGGGGGTTCATGAAATTGTGACAAGTGGGAGGAGGGGGTAACAAGAAGTGTGACATCACACATTTTGGTTAAAATAAAAACATATAAAATCAGCAGATTAAATTTTCAAGTTATTTTGAAATGACCAGAATTTGAGGGTATTTTTTTTAATCGGACTAAAACAACTTTAATGTGATTTTTTTTCACTTATATTCCTTTCTTTTCGAAAAAAGCATTCGGGGTAGGTTCTGAGAATATGGTAGCAGCAGAAATTCTTCACCAATAGAAGAAATCCTCCCCCTGCTCACAAATGTCATAAAACACAAAGTTTAAAAATAGAATTTGAAATATGGTCTATAACGTAGTAACTGCAAGTATATGTTTATGTAATATAGCGTGACATGTGACAAGGGGGAGAGGGGATCAAAAACATTGGAAAAAAATGTGACATCATTTATGGACAGCCCCATATTTAAAAAAAATATTTTCAACGTACTAACACTCTAAGCAAAAATGTTCCACTCTTCTGTGACCAAAATCGACCGAGCTATGAATTTCATTATTTTAGGCCAATCAGCAGTCACCTCAAGGAAATGTCTTGTGTTGATTGGCTGATCTACCATTGAGGCGACCATTGTAATGATCTAAAATAGTGTTGCGAGCCTGTAATGTCCCTTCCCAGCAATGTTAGTCTTATAGTTGGAAAGGAGAACAGAGGTTCTTAATAGCTATCGGGGGAGGTCAAGTCAGTACTCCTTGACCTTGGTGGCAAAATGAAGGTCCTCGAAAATACAAGAATTTTTGCTCTATCTCTACTAGGAAAGGAGTTTTGGAGAATATTCGAGAGGTTTCTATGTGATGCCACATCCTTTGGGAAAAGTAATAAATACTATCGAACGATAACTCAATAATCTCTTTGGAGTATCCATAGCTAGTTGGTCAGCTGTTAGACGCTGATCTCTTTTGTTCGTGTTATTGCTGTTATTATTAGTGATTTGCTGTTCTTTTCGCGCTACCTCTGCTTCGAGTTTTCTGGAATATTCGTTAAATAAAGCGTCATTTTCAGTTATCCAGCTTGTGGGCTGCTTTCACAATATATCCACCGGACAATTTTTGTAACAACAGTGATATTCAGTTCATAACTCTGTCAGTTTTAGTGGAAGAAAATTAGAATTATGCTTGTTTAAAACATTAGTAGTAAGTTAGAATATTTTACTAAATGCCACTACCAGGACCGATTGACTATATTAGAAGTGCGGTTGTCTAAAATTGAAGTAGAAGTAGTTAAAAATGAAGTGGCGTTAAAGTGAATTAATTTAAAGCAGATTCAAAAGTTAAATCATTACATATATAAAAAGTGACATAACAACAGTGTTTATACGTAAAAAACGAAGAGAGAATTTGCAAACAGTGTCTTCTTTGGACGGTTATTTTTGTCGTAAAATCAATTACACCCAATAAAAGACAGCTTCGATTGCTCCGAATCGAAATTGTTCCTAATTTGTTTCAAATTACATCATTAGATCTAAAAACCGTCTTTTCACTGCCTGAGTAAGAAATAAGAACTAGGTGTTTTCAAAAGATATTTCTGGCTTTAAAATAATAGGGCTTTATCAGATTATATAATGATATCTCCTTATCTTATTTTAGAATGTTTAGTATCTTAAGAATAGTTAACTGTAATTTTTGTGATAAGAAATATTAATGAAATGAGCATCGATTATAGTGATCGAAATATCCTCAACGTATGCAGAAACTTCGATGTTATTGCTAAAAACATCCCCTCCGTCCAACTTTTAACTGTCCGATTTCCCATTTTTTTCTTGTCAAAAATTAGAAGTCCAATGTTCAAAAAAAAAATTAATATTCGGACAACCGAACTCGGTTAATCGAAACCCGGGTTATCCGAAATGCCTCTGAATCGCAAAGCCAAAAAATACGTGCTGTACTGCACGGAAATAATCGCGAAGGGGAAATCACGCGCTGTACTGCACGGAAATAATCGCGAAGGGGAAATCACGTACTGTACTGCACGGAAATAATCGCGGCGAGACTTTTTTGCAACGATATCCCCACTTTTTTCTTTTAAGCCTCCCCAAGAAGGTCAGTGATTAATTTTAGAATGCTAAAATCAAAATTAATGGTATTAACAATATTAATTACGATATTGTTTACCTGTGCCTGTCAGGCACATTGCGCCCGCCGAAGGGTTAAGGAAAGCACTTAAATCGTTTCAGAATTACATACTGTAATTAGATTCAAAATAGTAATAGATGTTCATGGCTTAACCGAAAATATCGTTATCCGAAACGGCTTCCGAGGCCGCGGTGGCCTAGTGGTAAGGTCTCGACCTCGGGACCGAAGGGGCGCAGATTCGAAACCCGATTCCACTGAAGATCCGCCGTGTTTGGGGCCTGTTGCACGCTAAATCATACGTAGTGACCAAACGTCCTCCCTTTGGTGTAGAGCGGAAATTTGGAAAGGGGGTGCCAGCTCAGGTGCCGTCCTCGTCATCTGACCGCGGTTCAAAATTACGAGGTCCGTCCCTAAATAGCCCTCGTGTTGCTTCAAAAAAACGGGACGTTAATATAACTTAACCTAACCGAAACGGCTTCCCTCCCTTTAGTTAGGCTAACCGAGGTTCTACTGTAATTCATTATTTATTTGTTTGGAAATGTTTGAAAACATACAAAGCTAAACTCATTGACTTTATATTTCACATTAGTTCTAATAATTAAATATATCGGTGGTACGTTGTATCTTTGACACCAAGTCCATTCAGGGCCGGACCTCTAGGGGCCCATAGGCAATGCAATTCTCGGGGGCCCCCTCTTGCCCCCTCCCCAACTTTAAAAAAGAGATTATTTATTTTAGTTTAATTGCACGTCATTTTCAAAAGAGTTGGCTTCTGAATCTCGCATAAAATTAAAATTTAAAAGTAATTTTAAACAAGATAGTAAAAAAAATAATAGAACTTTTTGTAGTAAATTCTAAATACTTTTTTAATTATAGGATCGGATATTTTTAAAATTATAAAGTAACGCATTTTCTTTTTGAATTATAGAATAACATAATATGAAACTTTCAAAAGGTAATTAATTTGGAATGATGTTAGAATAATGTTCTAAAATTTAAACGATACTTAATTTTAATTTGTATGAGTCAGAGTGTACGGACCTTGTAAATTAAATGAAAGAAAGTACAAAAATTAAATTATCCTGAAAATACATGAAAAAAATCTCCAGATCTCATCCCCTCCCCCAAAGTGTCCCTATGTAGTTGTCTACTTTGCCTATTTGATAATCTCGGCCTGGTTTCATGCACAAAATATTGCTGACAGGAGTTGGCCGTTTCTTTTCTGTCTTTTGCCATGGGAGCAAACGGTAATGATTATTTCCGTCATTTTCATTGCATCGTCCTATCCTACATTTTTCATGGATTACACAAGTAATGTAAATAAATAAACCTCTTCTAGAAATGAATACAAAATCAGATTTGGCGACCAAATTTGCCATTTTCAATTGGAAATTTTGACAGTTGCACACGCTACATCTTTTGAAAGATGCATGGCCAGGGATGGGGAACCTGCGGCCTTAAGACAGCATGTGGTCTTCTTGACTTTCTTATGAGGCCTTACCAGTTATTTGCAATTTGTATTGAAATATGTGATTGTCTGTAATATAATAGTAATTACAGAACAATAACCTTTAAGATTTTGCTCGTGAGGCCTTTTGCCAACTACCTAAATTTAATGAGGCCTTTCAGTGCAAAAAGGCTCCCCAAACCTGTGCATGGCCAACTGCCTAAAGAGTTTTCCCAAATTTAAATTTGTGCTTTGTTTAATTTGGAGGGGAAAGCAAAGCGGACAACTGGGATAGGATATTGGGGTCTATTAGAGCAGAGGTTCCGAACCTGTGGTACGCGTATCCCTGGGGGTACGATAACTCAAATTCGGTAATGGCGTATACAAGAAAACACAAGGGATTAAAAATGTTACAGAATTTTGTTTTCTCAAGTTCGTGTAAAAGTGAAAGTTGTGCAAGTCCTAAACCTACCCTCAAAATAAGTACAAAAGGAAGTATCATTTTTAGCTATCCTTATAAGTTAATTCGAAATTATTATAATGCTGATTTCGTCTGTTTTAAGTTGAACTAATACTATTGTAAAAATGAAATAAAATGTAAAATCAAAAATAGTTTCCTGCAAATGTTATAAATTCCAGTCATTTCACTCTGACGCTCACCCAGGCCCTTAACATTATTGATAAAAACTTCTTTGTATAGACGGATGGTTGGAGGGGGGGTACGTGAAAAAAAAAAGACTAATCAAGGGGTAAGCGTGGGAAAAAAGGTTGGGAACCCCTGTATTAGAGCAAGAGCCAAATGTGACTTGATTTGGGGGTTAAAGCGAAGCTCACAACGGGGATAGAATATTGGGGTCTCTTAGAGCAAGAGCCAAATGTGACTTGATTTGGGGGCGAACGCAGAGCGGATAACTAGGATAGGATGTTGGGACTTATTGACGCAAGAGTGAAATTTCTCTATGCTGCACCAAACATATTGTGCATCTACAGGCGTACGGTAGCTTATAAAATTATACTTAAAATTAGACAACATTTGCCAGTTGCTCATGTTGACAGAAACGGTTTAAAAGAAGTTAAATGGAAGGAGTACACGATAAAAGCAATGAATCAATCATTTGTGATTTATAGCCAATCGACTGCAGGAAGGTTTCTCCCACTAAGTTTTTAAGGCTTAAAACTGTCGCATTAAAAATGATTGACGTTGAAAATTCAATATTGGAGATTTCATTATTTTTGTTTAATCAACGACCGCAGCTTTCTCGAGTCGTTCTTTGATTGGCGGATCTTCCTTGAGGAGGCCATTGAAATGGCCTTAAAGCGTTCAAATCGGTGATACTGAAAGTTCATAAATCGGTTTATTTTAGTCGCAGAAGAGTGGATTTTTTTTCTTTTTAAATATTATTGTGTCAAGAATATTTTACTCAGTATGACTTACAAGACCGGGAGAATGCATAAGAAGTTAGACATCGCAATTTTTTAGCGATAGATTTATTGATTCAAACAACAAAAAATAGAATTCCTTTCGCCAGCGGTTCCCAACCCATGGGCAGCGGAACGCGAGTGAAGAATTGAAGTTAGGGGAGCTTCAAGAATCTTTCCTCGTTTTTTACTTTATAAAACAAAATGTATTTCAATCTTTTTTACGATAAACATTACTAATCACTGACATATACGTGCCTATAATATTGTTACAAACCTGGAAAGTCGCTTCCCAACAATGTGAGTCTTATGGTTGGGAAGAGAGTTTTACAGGGGTAAGTATAAGATGACCGACGGTAGCCACATCTGGACCCCCTGACCTTGGCGATGAAATATGGTATCTCAAAGGTGCTGAAATCCTCTCGATATCTCTATTAGCAGAGGAGATACGCTTGAATGTACTAGAAGATTCCATGTGACGTCACGGCCTACCGCGGGAGACTATATAAGGAGAGCGCTTGGATGACGGAGGGTGTGTTGATCGACTGGGATCGCCTTGGAGCGCGAACGTCTTTGGATTTCGTCCGCAGTGCCAGCTAGGAAGCTGGTAAGCTGAGCGCTAGTGAAAGTGCAGTAATTGTCGTTACTAGTTATTTGCTGACTGTTTGTGTTGTTAAATATCAAAGTGCTGAACTCTTATTACCTGCGAATTGTTGTCTGTTTACATTGGTAATCTGTGCAAAAACTATTGTTTCCTGTACCTGTGCTACGTGTTTTTCTGCATATTTGTAAATAAACCTTCATTCTCCATTATCCTGCGTGTTGGACTGTTTACACCATACACCCACAGTAAGACTTTTGCAACATTATATATATGAAAGATCTTTATTAAAGGTGAAGTGTAGAGCATTTGGGTCAAGGAAAAGACAGTTGTTGGCTCAATCTTTCTTTATTCCATCATTGAGGATAATTTAGGTTAGTTTTCAGTACATAAAGGAATCGTAATTTGCTATTATCCATGACCAGAATTAAAGAGGTAACGCGCGAACGGCGCGCTGTCGTTAGCAACTTACATGCTTGAATCAAAAAAGGAAGATAGGAATGCGCAGGAAGTTTATGTACCCAGAGAAGGGAATTTCCCCGGAAAGAATCGTGACTCGAAATGAAAGTCGTAGTGCACTTATTACGATGGAAGTAGAAGTAATTAAAAATGAGGTGTAGTTAAAAATGATTTAAGAAAGTTAAAAACTTAAAATATCACATATATAAGTATGTGTGTGTATTTTTTTACTTGAGGGCCTCAAAATATATTTTATACAACAGGTGATCCACACAACCAAAATGTTTGGGAATCGCTGCCTTACGCCATTTAAAGCATTTTTTTTTAATTGGAAAAAGGCTATCTCTAAAGGCTTAGAAATTAGCTACTGAGCCACAATTATTAGCGGACGCCCTATATTTTCGTTGGTACAAAAATTTGCCTTTCGAATCTGAAATTCACGAAGTCTGAAGAGTTAAACTAATATATATATGTGTGGAAATTAATATCCCTGTTCTATTGATTATTATAATTTTTTTTATTTCTTTATAGTGAA
The DNA here is from genome assembly GCA_013235015.1 of Araneus ventricosus. Taxonomy (NCBI): domain Eukaryota; kingdom Metazoa; phylum Arthropoda; class Arachnida; order Araneae; family Araneidae; genus Araneus; species Araneus ventricosus. The sequence goes on along the minus strand of BGPR01020332.1, from coordinate 19,724 downwards.
TTGTTTGTATTTATTGTATTGTTTGTATTTATTAACTTTTCTTTGACTTCATTGATTTTTTATGATTTAATAGTTGTTTTCTTAATGTGCTTTTAAACAGGAAAACTGAAGCTAAAGATTTATAACAACAGTGGTTTGGTGACAGTGCATGGTAAGAGAAATTTTTGTATAAATGTTTTTATTTTCATTATGAGCAACCAATAAAGGTTCCATCATATTCTTTTAAATATTCATTCTATATTAATTTTAACGTGCTAAACGCTGAGCACATCCTTTTCTAATTATATTAAAAAATAATTTCAAAGCAGATTCTTTACTTTTATGGTTTATTAATAAACTAGCTGCTATACCCGACGCTGTTCGGGGTGAAAATGCTTTCGTGTGTTTTATTAACACGTTCGTGGACAAAGCGGCATATGCCGCTCTACTTGCTGAGTCAAAACGTGATATCCATCCAAGTTCGCGCAAAGCTAAAACACAAAATGGCGTACGCCGCATATTTACGGATCCTACATAGTAGGGAATGAAGTCGTTTCTCATTGGATCTCAGCGTCACGTGACTTGACTTGCTTCTTAATGACGTCATAGCAACGTCCTTATGCGGGATTTTAACTATTATTTTGTCTTCCACTATCGCATCATGGAGAAATCGAGACTACCTTCTAATTGTGATTATTTAGATGTTTCTCAAGCAAATGAAGTATACTTCTTTAGAATAAAACAAATAAAGGTCGAACTTCCAGCAATGGTAAGTACTCTTTAGCTTCACGACGTCATTTAGAAACAAGCCAAGTCACGTGACGCTGAGTGCCAATGAGAAACGACCTCATTCCCTGCTATGTAGGATCCGTAAATATGCGCGTACGCCGCACATTTTTGTACACGAAATTCTATTCAAGCAGCTTAGTTGTCCCAGCAAATAACATAAGCTAAGTGTCCGCGAACGTGTTGATAAAAAAAATTAATTAATTGCGACGAAACCTTCACTAAAACCTTCGTAATGCTTCATAGTATTTGCGAGCAAAATTCGAAGAAAATCTATTGAGTAGCTTGGATTTCTATATTGTACAAACTACTCATGCGTTTCACTTTTATTCACAAGGGTTGGTTTATTAATAGTGGCAACAATGCTGTAGTGGCGCTTTGAAACGGAGTCAGGCAATGTCGTTTATACCACAAGTACGTTAAATGTCTACCCTTCCTCTGAGCAAATGAACTCTCCTTTCCTTCTCCATGAGCTTGCCCAGGAGTAGGACTGGGCGGTGTTAATGTTTTAGCATCGCGATGTATCGCCACTCTAACATCGCGATATTTCGATACATCGATGTTTCGCACTTTCTATTGCCTAATTTTGCATTCTTACACTTTTGAGTGGTTGATTAAGACGTTTATATGCTTATAATAAACTCAATACTCAGTTACCCAACAAATAAAGTGTCAAAAAATACTATAAATTTGTCTAGTTATCAACAATAAATTGTATATTAAAGACAATTAATACGATCTTCGCTTCAACCAAACAAACGATGAACGGCAGGATTGATAATTAAACCCTTGAACTTAAAACAACATCAGAGAATTTACACGATTAGAAGAAAGCACGAGGCCACACGAAGTAATGCACGTTTCGATGACTGAGAGATTCAACAACAGACAAAACACTTCGCTTCCTCAATTCTCGAGATGAGTTATTTTCATCGTTTTCATTCGCTGTCACATCGGGATTCATCGTGTCAGCACAACGATCCTCACTTCGCAACGTATGTCTCTGCTTGATGAGTCAAGATGGAAGAAACATGGGGAAAGATACACTACGGTAATCACTGATGATTGGAGAAGTGCCTCGCGCTTGCGGTCATCGATGCGCGATCGGAAACAATGATCTTCGCGGTGCTTGTGGACATCGATGTCTACGATGCATCGGGAAACATCGTACACATCGCGGGTAAATCGCAATTTCCGATGCTTCGAAAGAAACGACAATATAAACATCGGAACGGCGATGATTGCGTAACATCGATATTTTTCGATGCATCGGAAATCGGCACAGTCCTACCCAGGAGCAGAGCTATTGTGAACGAGCGGTCGCGGACTGCAAAAGACTTTAAGCCTCGATCCTACGATCAGATAACCCACAGATTTGTTCCGCGGCTCGCGTTATTTCCTGTCGTCAGAACAGGAATATTGGCGATGTCGCTCGGGGCTTGTAAGTGCATCTGTGGTTTCCCGAGTTGTAGCGGTGAATAGCTCAGACATCAAAGGGCCAGACGGCACCAATGCATCCGCTAACTAGAGCGCTGTGGAGATATTTGCCAAGGCGCGTCTGTTCGAATTCCACCGATCACAGTCCACAAATGCGAACCTCGAGCGACCCGAATTTTGGCCAAGCCACACGCAGTTGGAACATGGCTCCTTGTTGGTGCCGTCGATGCATCGGTACCGTCTGGCCCTTTGATGTCTGAGCAATTTACTGCCACAACCCGGGAAACCACAGATGCACTTACAAGCCCCGAGCGACCTCGAATCTTCCCGTTCCGACGACAGGAAATAACGCGAACCGCGGAAGAAATCTGTGGGTTATCTGATCGTGGGACCGAGGCTTTAGAGAAGACACGAAAATGTGTCAGACATGCCTCTACCAGTAAGTGACGAAGACTTGGAGACTGTGTCCACCTTAAGCCTTGTTCCAAACATCAGTCACTTGGCTACTCGAGATCATACTTGGGGATTTATTGCTGGTCGGAACCCGACCAGCCGCGTTGGTCCCACGACACATATTCCCTCTGGTTTAGTGCTATAGAACCCACCCCGACCCAGCCTACCCTACTGGGTTTAAGGCATTAAAGAGCCGGAGGGAAAGAGAACTGACCAGCAGCAGCAGGAGGACGAAGCCCCACCCAGATTTATTACAAAAATTTCTTCATATTTAAACACTACACCCCGTTACATGGGTTGGAATTAAATGCATAGGAATACATATACGTTTCTTATTACAAGGGCTCACCCGCCCAAAGGAGCAATACTAATAAAGCATATGAAATGAAAATTATATACTGATAGAAATCAACCATGGCCGGGGAGAAACAAACACCACAAAACATTGTTAATTTCAATTTTTACTGACATTCCACCTACGATATTGTAGATGCTGGTTTGGTACGGAAGTTTGGAGAGGGAGGTACCAGCTCAGGTGTCGTCGTCGTCATCTAACAGCGATTCAAAATTAAGAGATCCGTCCCAAAATAGCCCTCGTATTTCTTCAAAATGGCCATTAATATAACTAAACTAAACCACGACGCATACAATCTAAAACGGCCAGTAGGAACTGTAGTGAGGTCTCCGTCTGTCGACTCGCTGGCCTTTGATGTCCGAGCATTTATCGACATTTTAGTGACACTGTCGGGCCGCCCCCCAAACCCTCAAGAAACAACGATTCTTTGCGTTACCATTACGGGAAGCAAGACGCACTTCAGACAACGCATCTCCAACAATTGACCATGGGAACAAGGCTTTAGTGGAGATGGATCGGAAATCCACGATTCGTGAGTTAGCCAAAGACATAGGATAGGCGCCTTCGCTTGAGTTCCTTCGGATTTAAATCTCTGTGGCTTCGACCTAATCCCTACGATGAGGAAACCACTCCGTAGAATTCCATTCTGAACAGCTGAAGACATTCTTCAGGCAATAGATCGGGGCCGCGGTGGCCTAGTGATAAGGTCTCGGATTCGGAACAGAAGAGGTTCAGGCTCGAAACCCGATTCCACAGAACAATTGCCGTGTTTGTAAGCCTGGCGTATGCCGAATCTGACATGGATGAAACGCCCTTGTGCTGGTGTGGAGTGGTGCGGAAGCTTGGATAGGGATGCGCCAGCTCAGGTGTCGTCCTCGTCATCCGACAGCGGTTCAAATGTCGAGTTACGTCCCAAAATAGCCCTCGTTCTGCTTCAGAACGGGACGTTAATATAACTAAACTAAACTAATGAAGCAATCGATCGCTTTCTTCGCACCATCCAGACGGTACACAAATGCGTCCATGTTGCTGAAAACATGTTTTACGCAACGCTAGTAGCTCATCGACGGCTTGTAAAAGATAGAAGCTTTTATGTATGTTGCGTATCTAAAAATAATAGTTATTTCTACTAAAAAATCAACCTATTGTATAGCAACGGATTCGGAAACCCTCAGCACTTTTGCGCATGCGCCGGGGCGGAGTTATTTTCATCAAAATAGGGGGAAAGTGAAGAATGGAAGGGTGATGTTTACATTTTTCTGAGCTTGATCTAACAAAGAACTCCGGAAATGCGCTCCTATGACTCATTGCCTGACGCCCCTTTCCGGTGTAAAATCGTCCAAAAGTGGTAGTCTCGGAATCCGTTGCTGAACAGTATGTATATAGACATTCTTACAAATGATTTCTTCCTATCATAGTTGTCAAGGAAATTACAGTCATTTGTAATCAGGAAAAACTTTTGAATCGCGCTGTGTTTCTAATAGTATAGAATGTTTTAACAGGTTGTTTGTGTGTGTTGTTACATTTCATGCAATATGCGCTCGCCTCCTATATGAGTTGCCTGATAGCTTCGAGTTTCAATCGAAAACTTTTCTTTTGCAGTGGCAAGAGCAGCTAAACTAAACAGACCTACTTCTCGGGAACTGAATCCTTACATAAAGGTACGTACTAAACTCAAATTCGCTTCTTGTTCTTAGTATTTTAACTTGGCTCTTTAGATTAAAGTCGAGTTTTGAAGTTGCATTGATACAGATGATAAAGAGGGGGTGTAGAAGCCTCCGGGCGCCAATCTTGGCTATGGAGATAAAACATTAGTGCGTTCATGTCATTTTTTTAAGGTCAAATATGATGACAGGGCGAAAAGACGGTAGCATTCCCCGGACTTCATTTACTCTTGCTAAGACACCGATGACAAGTGCGGGAGAAAAAAGCCACACTTTGCCCTGGACGCCACTGACCCTTGCTATGTCACTGAAACAAGTGCCCAAAATTGCATTATTTTCAAAAGAATTACTGTAGAACCAGTGGCGTAGCTAAAGGGGGGCGGCAAAATCAGACATGCAGGAAAACAATTTTATATTATTTTATTTTAGCGGGATTTAATTTTATATACAATATTATATAATTTATTATCAGACATACAGGGGATATAGATCAGAGAACTAGCTCTATCATTCTTGAGTTTTGTGAGCATACAGGTATTGTCATGCTTAAGGTTGACGCCATCACTCAACATGACAGGGCGTTTGCGTCGGATGGCTTCAGTCGGACCCAGTCACTATTTCCTTTTTCCGAAATTGAAGGAACACTTATCTGGAACAAAGTTCTCTTCAGAGAGTGAGGTGAAAACAGTTGCCCAGAACTGGTTCAATGGACAGGACGTTATTTCTACTAAGCCGGGTTAAACAAGTTGGTCCTGCGTTCAGATAAATGCCTAAATAGATTTGGTGATTATGTGGAAAAGTGATCAGCAAGTATGCCTCTAATTCCCTTTTTTTTGTTTAATGTTAATAAATAATTTTTTATTACCTTTGTAAACTTTTTTTGCATCCATCCTCGCATTTTTCTATGTCAACGTGCAATTCGGCTGGACTACTATAAGACATCTCGCTGTGTGTTCGTGTTATAATTTTATCCACGAGTGTTTCTGTGGAATTTTAGATCGATTTTTTTTCATGTAAATACAATGAAGTCTCTTTAGTGCTTCGTTCGTTAATGCGTCTGTTTGATTAGGTCCCGATTCATTCCTATTAATTTCAACGCTAACAAAAAAAATCATTATACCATCAACCTACTCTGAACTTTTCAATGTAACTATATTTTATGACGGAAACTTCAGCCAGGTGGTGTGTAGATGTACTATCTTGAAAGGAGGTGGCAATCATTCCAATCCAGGAATCAGTTTATTTAGAGGGAAACCGAACTTTAAATACAGACAAAAAGGGGACTCCCAGAAAAAGGGTTCCCGAAGCGAACGAGTTTCTGACTCTGAATACTAGATGGTTACAGTTATGATGATTAGATTTTGAGAGCGGTGGAGAAGAACCAAAAACTCAGAAGTTACAGTCACAGTGTTTTCATCTCAGAATTTAAGTGGAGAGAAGAAATAATTAATTTTAAGAACGCAGAAAATTCTAATTTCATGATATATAATTTGTCCTTCGAGGTTTTTTTCTTTTGTTCCTTTTTTCTATGAAGTGAACAGTGCATAAATTTGTCCGTCATATTTTTTGTAAAATATTTTTTGTATAACTATTATAAATGATAATACGAGGATGGATCCAAAAAAAGTTTACAAGGGTAATAAAAAATTATTTATTAACAATAGACAGAAAATAAAAAAGAGAATTAAGAGGCACACTTGCCGATCACTTTTCCACATAATCGCCAAACCTATTTAGGCATTTATCTGAACAGAGGACAAACTTGTTTAGCCATGCTTGGTAGAAATCACGTCTCTGCCCATTGAGCCAGTTCTCGGCAGCTGTTTTCACATCACTGTCTGAAGAGAATCTTGATCCAGATAAGTGTTCCTTCGATTTCGGAAACAGAAAATAGTCACAGCTTGCCAAATCTGGACTGTGTGGCTCCAAACATCCCACTTGAACTTTTGCAGCAATTCTTGAGTTTTGCGAACCTGACATTGTCATGCAGGAGGACGACACCATCACTCAACATGCCAGGGCATTTGCGTCGGATACTGACATATTATTTGCCCATCAGAAACGAATCACGAGTCGCACCTCCAAGTGAGACCACTTTTCTGAACGTCTTGCCGTTTCAATCGCTCTGACGTGTCTGCGAACTTACACTACGTACCGGTACAACCGCTGAAAGACAACTATCGCCATCTGTCTCCACTCTGGGGAAAAAATATTCCCTCCACAATAATTACTTTTCAGATGCTGCTGCTTGTAACCTTTTTTTCGGATCCATCCTCATATATAAACTTTATTTTAAGTATTCTGCTATCACCCATTTCACCATTATTGCATGTTGCGTTGTGTTATTGAAATCAATACCCTTTTTTTTGCGGAATAGAATTAATCAAAAGATAGGGTCTTGCATAGAGTAGTTAACAGCCAATTGGCACATACGTAGCAGGAACAGTGGTAGGTCTTGGCATGGAACATATAGATGTCGGGCTTCTTTTGTACATTTTTCGGACCATCTGTAAGACAGAAAAATTGCTGCATCTTGTCTTT
>BGPR01020332.1:0-12109 GCA_013235015.1 Araneus ventricosus | reverse complement strand
TTTTTCGGACCATCTGTAAGACAGAAAAATTGCTGCATCTTGTCTTTGTCAGTGTTAAAATCCTGTTGACTTCCGTCTGTCTATCCTGCTGTCGTCTCCTATCAGTTACAATAAACTGATCTAAAATATCGCGATATATACAGTAATGGGTATTGCATTTTACTGTTATGTGTTCTGAGATAAAAACCGGAAAAAAAAAAAGAAATATATATAAAATGTCGTTACATAAAAAACACAGGCTGAGTTATTCTAAATTTCATTTTATTATGGGAGAGTGACGGAATGTACGTACATCTTAGTTGAAGTTTTTGAGCCAAAAGAGGACAGAAGATCCCTGCATTATCTGAGGTAGGGATTTAACATATAGACACGTAATCAAAGTGAAGGGAATAATAGCTATTTTTAGTATATTACGCAAGTGTTTTAGGGAAAATGCATGGCGGCAATAAGTCGCTGATTTCGCGAGTTGTGTGCGCGTGGAAGCGATTAAAATATTCTTTTAGTAATAAATATGCCAAAACAACAACACGAGAGATTTAATATACCTCCAGAGCGGGAAATAGAACGAAACTGGAGTTATTAAGACTTTAAAATATATAATATTAGAATTTGAAATAGAATTACGTGAGATTATTACATATATATATATAGATGATTACTCAGGAAGCGTTAATGGAATGAAAGTGATGTAATTATCACTAAGTATTGCTCAATTTATTAAAAACTGAATTTTTAAAATGTATTAATATTGTCTGGCATTATAAGCATAGTAACATATTAAAATGATTCTCAAATCTTATTGAAACATATAGCATTATATTATGCCTATAGCTAGCAGTACGCGCACGGCGTTGCCCGTGGAATCAGGACTTCAACAAAATGAAGAAAAAAACGCCCACAATGACATGAAAAAGTTCTGAAAACAAAACAAGATACTCATTATTGATTTTCCTGCTGATTTTTCTTCGCGATAATGTCATTTCAACTGTAGAAAAGCAATACAGAGTATGTTAATCCGAAACAATATTAAAAAGTTGCAACGCGAAAATGATTATTATACAGCAAGTAAAATATGCGAGACATAAACACGTTAAGACACTGCCGAAAATAATAATCGAAGTCATTCAGTTGAAGGTTATGACGTATCCTGCGCTCTGCACTGTCAGTCAATCAAAATTGCCAGCAACGTTCCGGAGAAGTGTCGCGGGAGGAAACTCGGTAGAGAAGAATATCTTTCAACTAACCAAGAAAAAATTAATTTAAAAAAAACGGGAAAAGATATTTTAACATTCTTGTTTTAAATCCGACAGCACCGTTGCAGATATAAGCTGAAAATAATAGTGTTATTAGAACGTTGGATGCAGCAAATTTAAAAGCAAAAATAAAATTTCGATGGCAAAACTGACTATTTTTTAAAAATTTTCAAAAGTCAGTAAATTATGTTTGAACCTCAAAACAAACTTCATTAGAACGAAAATTATTTGTTCTATCCGATGATGCATTGATTGTTTTTCAACGATCATTAAAAAAGATACTACAACCGTAAACGTGGCAAAAATGACCCAACACAAAACATGAAATAAAAAATTTTCTAGATTGAATTTTAAAATTCCGGCTTTGTCCGGCAGAAGTCATGTCTAACAAAGGTATGCGAACACGTATTTGCCATTCCAGCCCACAATGCAAATGTGGAGAGGATATTTTCCCTAAGGTCCACTCAATGGTCGAATGAAAGAAACAGGTTGATAGTGGAGACAAATGAAGCAATTTTCATTAGTCATAATAATTTTTAAATGATTTCCCCCCAAGTTTATAAGTATGTGAAAAAGAAAATGATATAATTAAGAATGTAAAATCAGCTTTAACATATGACTGGGCTAAAAAGGATTAGTCTTGCGGGTTTTTTTTTAATTATTATTATTCTGCCTGTTCATTTTATTAGATTGCTTAAACTCCATTGATTTTTTTTTTATGAGAGTAAAATAAACCGTAGCGTATCCTTATTTGTCATGATTTATGTATTTAGCACTTACACGTCCCGTATAAATATTTGGCAATTATGGCAACCCTAGTTATAGAGTACACTGCAACCTTTTTTTCTGTAATGGAATGTATGAGCGCAATTAATCCATTGAGGAACAATCGCAAAAAAATAGACATGAAAGCAAACATGGTTGTTTCCTGGCAGCATCGTCGGAAAATGTTTCCTCACAGCAAGACTTACAATTGGAGATTGTCGGGAAATAGTTTGTAACCTCACACTGTATCACTATGTCGCCGCCACAGAGCCTTATGTATGGGCCAGGCATTGTAAATCATGTATCTCTTATCGTTAGAAACAACAAAGCAAGGGTTTGCCGGTGGATCTGACGACTCTACAGAGGAGCAGCAGCACTGGACAGCTAAGCACCCAGCACATATTTTTTTGAGAGTCCCCGGCACAAGTCGGGCCTCTACCAAAATTTATTGAAGAGCCTATGCCGGTTAACGCCAATGCAGGCACACACCATATTCCCCGTCCGTATTACAATTGGAGGCTTCAGAGTTGGAGTGAACCAAATCCATAACATTCGTTTCTGAGAAAACGAATCTCAAAGTCGATTGGCTGCATTTAACACTTTCATGGAGAAGAACGTTGGATGCAGCAAATTTAAAAGCAAAAATAAAATTTCGATGGCAAAACTGAATATTTTTTTTAATTTTCAAAAGTCAGTAAATTATGATTGAACCTCAAAACAAACTTCATTATAACGAAAATTGTTTGTTCTATCCGATGATGCATTGATTGTTTTTCAACGATCATTAAAAAAGATATTACAACCGTAAAAGTGGCAAAAATGACCCAAAACAACACAAAACATGAAATAAAAAATTTTCTAGATTAAATTTTAAAATTTCGGCTTCTAGGCGCATTGAGTCACCTTTACGACTACCTGTGTGCCAAATTTCATGGTTGCCAGTGCGATAGATTCGTCTGGACATCGCGCGCAGACACACAAACATTTCCTTTTATAAGTACTAGCAGTACGGACACGGCGTTACCCGTGGAATCAAGACTTCAACAAAATGGGAAAAAAAAGCCCTCAATGACATGAAAAAGTTTTGAAAACAAAATCAAAACAAAAGATACACATTATTTGATTTTCCTGCTTATTTTTTTTTTTCGCCCTACAGTACAGAGACGTTAATCCAAAACAATATTACAAAATTGGAACCTGAAAATGATTATTATACAGCAAGATTATTAAAATTGAATCCGAAAATAATAATCGAAGTAATTCATTCAGGTGAAGGTCATGACGTATCCTGCGCGTCCGCCAATCAAAATTGGCAGCAACATTCCGAAGAAGTGCCGCGCGAGGAACTCGATCGAGAATAATAACTCTCAACTGTCCAGAAAAAAATTAATTTAAAAAAACTTGAAAAGATATTTTAACCGTTATTGTTTTAAATCCGACAGAACCGTTCTAGTTATAAGCTGAAAAAAATTGAAAATAATAGTGTTATTAGAAAGTCGGATGCAACAAATTTAAAAACAAAAATAACATTCCGATGCCAAAACCGACTATTTTTTAAAAAATTCTCAAAATTCAGTAAATTACGTTAGAAATTCAAAACTAACTTCATTAGAACGGAAATCGCATGCTCTTTCCGATGGTGTATATATTTTTGTCGTAAACTTATTCGAAACTATTCTATTGAGAAATTAGTGCGAAAAATCAGCCAAAACAACACAAAACATTAAATAAAAAATTTTCTAGATTAAATTTTGAAATTTCGGCTTCGAGGTGCATTCAGTCACCATTACGACTACCTGTGTGCCAAATTTCAAGGTTGTAAGTGCGATAGATTCGTCTGGACATCGCACGCAGAACGCACACACACACACAAACATTGCCTTTTATAAGTATAGATAGAGATCTAAAGTGAGTAGGTAGTTCATCGCATTTTGAACAAAGATTCGACAAACTTCTTCCTATTACTACATCATTTTGGAGCGGCCCCTTTACCAACTTCATTTCTTTTGTGTTTATGTTTAACGTTCGATTTTCATTCCAAAGAGAACTTGACAACACATATATAAATAACAATACTGTTTATCTCTCTGTCCCTCTCCCTATTACACAGTATTAATTTAAAGTTTCTTTTGGTCAGATTTCCATGGTGCCGGACAGTTCGAAGCGCGTGCACTGGAGGACAACGGTTCAGAAAGGACAGAAGAACCCCGTCTTCAACCAGAAGTTCTCCTTGTAAGTACGGATTCCTTGCTATTTAAGGCCACCTTTGAACTTCAAAACCATATTTTTAAATTTTCAACTAATCAATCTGAAATTTTGCAGGCACTAATAGGAGCACTGTATAACAGTGGCTCCCAACCTTTTTGGTTGTGCGGACCACCTGTTCTGTAAAAAAAATATTTTGAGGCTCACTAACTAAATACACAAGTAAAAAAATACAAACACATATATTTATATATATACAGGGTATCCACACTTATCGTGGTCCAATAGCTAATTTCTGAACCGTTAGATAGTCATATAGTTCCAATTGGAAAAATGCTTTAAATGAAGGGAAGAATTATAATATATGTTTTTTGAGTGAATAAATATATTCCTGAAAAAGCTACGAAATCTAACTTTTTATGCAGTTCCCCGGTCCTATCAATCATATTTAGTAAAATATTTTTGACAATCTCACATTTTAAACAAAAAAAAAAGTCCCACTCTTTTGTGACTAAAACTGACCAAGTTATGGAGCTTTGAATATCGCTGACTTAGACCACTTTAAACCATTTCAATAGGCGTCTTGCAGACGATTCACCAATCAATGCACAGCATTTGCTCGATGAGGCCGCTGATTGGTAAAAATCATGAAATTCATAGCTTCATAACTCGCTCAGTTTTAGTCGCTGAAGAGTGGGACTTTTTTTGATTAAAATTTTAGAGTGCCAAGAATATTTTACTGAATATGACTGATAGGACCGGGGGAACCGTATAAAAATTTGGAATTCGTAATTATTTCAGTAATATATTTATTCACTCAAAAAACATATATTATAATTCTTCCCTTCATTTAAAGCATTTTTCCCATTTGAACTATACATATACATGAACATACATCTCTAACGATTTAGAAATTAGCTATTGGACCACGATAAGTGTGGACACCCTATATATTAGATGCCCTTATATGCTAGTAATTAGTGAAGCGTACTGTAAAAGGAATAAAAATATATTGTTTTATAAAGCAAGAAACAAGTGGAGACTCTTGAAGATCCTCTGACTTCCACTCTTGACCAGCATTTTGCGGCCCATTAATACGCTATCCGCGGCCCACAAGTGGGCCGCGGCCCATGGGTCGGGAACCACTGCTTATATAAGACAACACACAAAATTTCACTGTAATATATTTATTTATTTACGAGTTTCGGGTATAAATGTAATTTTAGTGAAAATCCCTTTGTGATAAATGTTCTAGGCGATTCAATTTTTGTTCTAATTTAATAAGTATAAAAACATATTAAATTTGAACTTATTTATATATACAGTCGAACAGCGATATAGCGAACCTGGGATATAACTAACCCTCGGTTACAGCGAACCTTTTACATGGTCCCAACTGAAGCCCTATATTAATAATGTATTTTCATACGTTTACAACGAACAGCAAACGCTAGAGACTTGGATACAGCGAACTGAAAATTTCTAAAACTTCAAACTTTTCACTTGCCCAAAGGGACTTTCTTTATTAATTGTGCTCAAGTCAACCCAACTTCTACAAGAGTTACCCCTTTTGCATGAAATACTCTGGTTCAGAGACCACATTTCTCGCCTATTGTACCTTTGTTAGAGTCGCTGCTAACCCCATAAGTGGCATAAAGGTACAATAGGCAAGGCCTTTACAATTTCTATCTCCCCTCCACACCCCCTGTGGACACCTGGCCTGGTGTCAACCAAGGAAGGGGGAGGGCTTTATGGTCAGACGACTTAGGAGCAATCACCTGTTTTCTCTGCCATTTTAGTTTAATTGCTTATCATTCTGTGAACTTAGCAGTGACCGTGGCTAACGTTGGCAAGCGAACTATTTAATGCTTTATTTGTCCCTAATTACTAATGAAAATATTATGTTATTTAAAAGCTTATTTTAGAAGTAGTATCTTAGCATGTTAGAGCATTTTTTTGCAAATACGGATACAGAGAACCTCGGTTAAAACGAACTTCTGAGTCGGTCCGTTGAGTGTACGTTATAAGGGGTTTGACTGTATTTAAAAAAAGTATAAAAACATATATGCAGAGAAAAAATTTTGTCAATCATATAGAGGTTATTTTGTTATTAAACTGTAAATATTTTCTTTCATATCAAATATCTGGCATATTTTTTTTTCTAAAATCAATAGTTTCGAGTTATTATGTGTGTTAATTTTGAAATTCCTTTCTGAAGCATAAAAATGAATCCCAATTTTTGTTTGAAAAGGGTTAGAGTAACTAATAAAAAAAAAACTAGAGTGATTTCGAATAATTTTGGAGCGCCTGGAACTTTAATCATAAAGGCCATTAATTGTTATTAAAAATTATATTTATACCCATAACTCGGAAATAAATATAATGCAGTAAAATTTTTTCTGTTGTCTTATACAGGGTTCCCACTTATATCCGTTACACCCCTCTTAACTTCTAAACGGTGATAGCTTAGGCCATAAAGGTGGTGTCTAGGTATAGAAAAAAGGCTATGCGCTACTCGAGTAGACAACTTACAACGCCATCTATCGGTAAATTTTGGAATTAGCGGTCTTATCTCGTAAACGGTGAAAGATACAAGAAAAAAGTCAATTAGAAAGTTGTAGAGCACTCTTGATTTAGTACGAAAATATACCTTGCGCACATTAATACTCAAAACAAAATGGAAAAAATGAACATTTGTTTGATTGTGATTTCCAACACTATGGCGTCGTGAAACACGAGCGAAGCGAGAAATCCAGTCCAGAGTGCAAATGTTTATAGTGGCTAACGAAGACCATTTTGAGCAATATAAATAAATTATCCAGAAGACAGGGACGTGGCTCAGTTTCTTTCTTCCACTCTTTATGACATGACAATTTTCGAAATCGTGACCAAACAAATGTTCATTTTTTGCATTCTGTTTTGAGTGTTAATGTGCGCAAGGTATCTTTTCGTACTAAATCGAGTGTGCTCTACAATTTTCTAATAGACTTTTTCTCTTATTTTTAACCGTTTACGATATAGGACCGCTAATTCCAAAATTTACCGATAGATGGCGTTGTAAGTTGTCTCATCGAGTAGCGCATAGCCTTTTTACTGTACCCAGACACCAACTGTATGGACTAAGCTGTCACCGTTTAGAAGTTAAGGGGTGTGTAACGGATTTAAGTGGGAACCCTGTATAGTGTTCTTAATTATGCCTGCAAAATTTCAAATTGATTGATTCAAAATTTAAAGAAATGATTTTGAAGGTCCCTGGTCGTCTTAATGGCTGCAAGTACTTTCTAGAAGCCGCGAAGAGAGTGCTAACAGTCTTTATTTTTTGCAGTGAAGTGTTGGCCGAAGACTCGACGAAGAGACTCGTCTTCTCCGTTTGGCATCGGGACTTAGCGAAGGAGTGAGTTGAATAATTTCAAGTTATGCATGAAATATTTGATAGGATATGTTATTGTCCCCATCAAGAGCCCATACTACTGATACCAAAAATGTACAGCAATCCATTGCGTAGTATATCTTGACAAACTAACTGACATATTTTAATATAATTTGATATGAAAACATCAATGGTGAATCAAAATTCATGGGCAAAACTGTAGAGTAATCGATTGCGTAGAATATTTTGACAAACTAATGGACATATTTTAAAATAATTTGTTATGAAAACATCAATGGTGAATCAGAATTCATGGGCAAAACTGTAGAGTAATCGATTGCGTAGAATATTTTGACAAACTAATGGACATATTTTAAAATAATTTGATATGAAAACATCAATGGTGAATCAGAATTCATGGGCAAAACTGTAGAGTAATCGATTGCGTAGTATATTTTGACAAACTAATGGACATATTTTAAAATAATTTGTTATGAAAACATCAATGGTGAATCAGAATTCATGGGCAAAACTGTAGAGTAATCGATTGCGTAGTATATCTTGACAAACTAATGGACATATTTTAATATAATTTGATATGAAAACATCAATGGTGAATCAGAATTCATGGGCAAAACTGTAGAGTAATCGATTGCGTAGTATATTTTGACAAACTAATGGACATATTTTAATATAATTTGATATGAAAACATCAATGGTGAATCAGAATTCATGGGCAAAACTTTCAGAAGGGTTGCTATGCGTCCCGTATATGTCACCGTATTTCACTACTGAGTCCCTAAACTCTGCGTGAGACGCCATAAACGGCGACGCAACAATGAAATTGAGCACGGAAGAGAAATGGCTGAAGTTTTCTGCAGATACAAAGTATATTGATCAGAAATCATATCTAATAAAGGTATACGAATTCGCCATTCCAGCCCACAATGCAAATGCGGAGAGGATATTTTCCCTAATGTCAACTCAATGGTCGAACGAAAGAAACAGGTAGTCAGTGAAGACAAATGAAACAATTTTGATTTGTCAAAATAATTTTTAAATGATTTGCGCCCAATTTTATAAATACATGAAAGAAGAAAATGATATAATTAAGAATGCAAAATCAGCTTTAACATATGACTGGTCTACGAAGGATTAGTCTTGCGGGGTTTTTTTTATTATTATTATTCTGCCTGTTCATTTTATTAGATTGCTTAAACTCCATTGATTTTTTTATGAGAGTAAAATAAACCGTAACGTATCCTTATTTTTCATGTTTTATGTATTTAGCACTTACACGTCCCGTATAAATATTTGGCAATTAAGGCAACCCTAGTTATAGAGTACACTGCAACCTTTTCTTCTGTAATGGAATGTATGAGCGCAAGTAATCCATTTAGGAACAATCGCAAGAAACAGACATGAAAGCAAACGTGGTTGTATCCTGGCAGCATCGTCGGCAAATGTTTCCTCACAGCAAGACTTACAATTGGAGGATTAAGAGTCAGAGTGATCCAAATCTATGAGATTCATTTTTGAGAAAACGAAACTCAAAGTTCATTGGCTGCATTTAACACTTTCATGGACAAAGTGGCACATGCCTCTCTATTTTCTGGGACAAAGCATGATACCCTGTCCAAGTTCGCGACAAGCTACAACGCAACAATAACATGACATGCTTTACACCCTTTGGATAAGCAGGGTTGGAATGGGTAATAAAAAAAAAGCTGAAACGCAAAGCGGCGTACGCTGCACATTTTTGTGCACGAAATGCTATTCAAGCAGCTTAGGTGCCCCAGCAAATAACATAAGCTAGATGTCCGCGAACGTGTTAAAATAACAGTTGACTTGTAATTGTTCCTGCTGCCTGGTGGATACCAATTAAACTATGGACATTGGACATGAATCATCGTTTGACAAAATATACACGTATACTTATAGACACGGTTGAACAGACAACAACAACAGTGATGGGGTGTGGGCGAAGCGCACGGCCTCTTGGGCCACAATCTTCGACTCCTAACAACTTAACTAGACCTTATTTAAAATTAGTGTAACCAAATTAAATTCTGCTACATGTGAAGGGGGGTGATTTGCTGCAAGGGAGACTTCCCGCTGACGGATTTCTACTAAAATTTAATCGAAATGCACAATTTTGGGGAAAATATTACTGTCATTACGATTAATCGGTTATTATTAATAGCCGTGGTTATTTAATAATAACCGGATTTTTTAATCGGTTAATATTAGTAATGTCCGTGGTTAGTATTTATAATAACCTGCTGTTATGCGTACTAACAGGACCATCTTAACAAAGTTGGGAGCACAAGGCTGAAGTAATTTGGCATCCCATCAGAACTGTAATTAGGATTTAAACACGTACGGACCCAACAAAAATACCTTCCAAATAAAATGAAGAGTAAACTATGGTATTAGGTATCAGCATGCAACTACCTACTTTATCATTGATAATTGTGAGTAACTTCTCTTATACGCGGAGTTTAAAATTGATTATCTTCTCTCTCTCTGTATGAATATTTTTTTGAATTGATACTTACATGTTTATACAGTAGAATCCCGGGAATCCGAACTAATTGGACTGACCTATATTCGGATTATCCAGGAAATTCGGTAAAATACTCGTGATATACCGAATGCAGTAGAGTATTGACTCTGGGTGCTCTGCGAAAGCGTACGGAAAGAGCACATGGGGCTTCGGACGGTACAGTGACAAACAAGTTGAGGGTAAAAAGAAGATATCTGGGTTTGTTTCTACTAATTAAGGTGCTGTATTCGTTCTTAAAGACCACTTCAAATGCTTCTTTTAAGTTAGGAATAAACATTAGATTTGTTTCTGATTCGTAATTGTTATTTTTCCTTCATTTTTCATTAAAAGTTTTTCAGAAAATCAAAAAAAGGTGTTCGGATTTTCGGATTACCTGGGTTCTACTATATGACATTACACAATCAAAGGCAGTCTGGTTGCAATCACTAATCATATTTTCACTTTTAATATATTTAAAATTATAACCAAATAACTTTTTGGGGTTCAAAATTAAAATAAAATCAGCAGGGTTCATACTGTATATATGATTGTAAAATTCAGGAGTTTCTAAGGATTTTTTCAAGAGATAACATGAAAAAAAAATCAAGTTTAGGGGGATGTGGACAATTAAGTATTATAATAGTGTGGACAATTTTCATAAAATTGGCAGAAAAGTATACTAAATATCAATTCTCCCATCTTTCCCGATGACTCGGAACATGCGCGGTAAATCTTTCAGAATTACGGATTCCACCGACTTTCTATCAATAAGGAAAAACGGAAACGTCATATTTTTATGTTTTATCATAATTTTATTTTTTGCTCTTCGATTGTAATTTTTCAGGAGAAAAAAGAAATATCAGGATAAAAGAAACACAATTTTCAGGAGTTTTCAGGGCCCTTAGAAAGAAAAAGCAAAATTCAGGAGTTTTTCAGGAGGAGTACGAACCCTGAATCAGTCTAGTAAGTTTTTAGGCACCCTCAGATCAAAGGTGCCCCTGGGGTGCAGCCCAGTTAGCCCATTGGATAAGACGGGCCTGCATATATACTAACCTGATTTTTCACTTTCACCGCAGCATAAATATCGCTTACCAAATTTCATCCCTCTAGCTCGTTCTGCTTTTGAATTATCGTGTTCATAGACAGACATGATTCCGAAATGCGTTTTTTTTTCTTCCAAACTTCAGGGAGGTTTAAAATGTGGAGGTTCATCAAAGTCTCGAGGTCGGATTTTTTGAAGACTACAAAAACTTCTGTCTATGAACATCCTATACAAACCAGCGACAGTGGTCTTCCCTAAACTTTCTCGCATACTTACTAACACATGTGGAGAAAAAATAAGCGCCAACCCAAAAGGCGGAAATAAAAAAAAAGAAGCCCGCGCCATTACGTAATATGGCTTTGCTTCATTGTAAGATAAAGGAAATCGATTATGCAAATTGAACGCCTTTTTTTTAACCGATTGAAACGAAAATTGGACACAGATCTACAATTAGGGTTAGAAGACCACATACTAAATTTCATTTATTTAAGTCGTTGCAATTAGGAATTATGGTGTTCAGAAGCATGCGATTATACAGACCGACAGACAGTCAACGCGTTGACGGATTTGGCCCAAACTTTTATACGGACCTACATTCCAGATGATAAAACTGTGTACCAAATTTTACCTATCTACCTGTTTAAGTTTTTGAGTTATCGTGTTCACATTAACACAGACAGACTTCCCGCGGACGGAATTTGTCCAAACTTTTATAGAAACCTACAAATAATATACCAATTTCATTCCTGTAACTCTAATATTAGGTAGATTCCTTATAGGAACTCTACTTATTGCAATGGTTCTCATGACACGACTTTCGGAAAATTTCTGCAGATCTTCACCGATCATGACCCCTAGAACCCAAAACCACCGTTCGTTAAAAAGTTTATATATATATATATATATATATATATATATATATATAAACT
>BGPR01020331.1:11308-27104 GCA_013235015.1 Araneus ventricosus | reverse complement strand
ATCCAAAATTTAACAAAATTTAAAATTTTGGTGCAGAGATCACATACCAAATCGTAGCTCGTTGTGTGTTTGGGTTTTCGTGTTCGCAGACAGACACAATTCCAAACAGGTATTTTTCAGAACTCATGGAGAATCGTTAAAACCCTGGAGTTTGAAATTTTAGACAGTTGCAATACTTTCTATACTCTGTATACTCTGTATACGAGTATGGATGCTTGGTTATGAAAAGGTTTGCATCCAAATACTCATGAAAATTGAGCAACAACTTTAGGTATAAAAAATTCAACAACTTTTATTAAAACACTGAGAAAGTGCCAGTAAGATACTAATGGAACACAGAAAGATAAAAATTCAGTTAGCTAGCGCATGACTAGTCCGCTGCCTCGAACCCGCCATTATGAACAAATTTCCGATGGATCCGTTTTAAACTGTACGTCAGAAGAGGAAACGAGGTTCATTCATTTGTAGGGTTACCAATATCACAATGCCAAAGCAAAACGAATTAAATACATCAATTTATATAGAAGGTTCCTGGTTTCATCACATTTGTTTTCTTACTTGTATATTTATCTGTTGTGGATGAAATATTTGAGTTGTAGTCATTTAGATTAAATCGAGCTGTAGTAATTAAATAAACCGGTTTACAGTTTTATTAGAGGACATACTACTTGTATGTTTACTTTTATGACTTTTACGTGATTTTTACTTTCTCGTATACGAAGTTATACAAAGAGAAAGTATTGTAATCGTCAAAAAATTCGAACTCGAGATTTTGACGAATCTCCACGTTTTAGACCTCCCTGAGTTCGAAAAACGCAATTTTGGAATTATGTCTGTCTGTCTGTGAACACGAAACTCGAAAACTATTAGAGCTACGGGGATGAAATTTGGTATGTCTTTAAACATAATTTGTAGGTTTCTATCAAATTTTGGACAAAACCCGTCAACGGGAAGTCTGTCAGTCTGTATGTCCACGGTCATGCGAACGCTATAACTTAAAAACTTGAATAGCTAGATGGATAAAATTTGGTACACAGTTTTATCATTATAAATGTAGGTCCGTATCAAATTTTGGGCCAAATCTGTCAAAGGGTTGACTATCTGTCAGTCTGTATAATCGCATACTTGTATCTCATAAGCCCTTTGGCTTAGGTACAGTGACTCAAAAAAGTATTGGGGCACAAGAAACGTTCAAGCGTTCATTTCGTAAATTTCTACTATTACATAAATACAAAAGATAATTTTAATAGTTTTTGTATCTAAACACTCTGAGAAATCTATTACAACCATTACAATTAAATACAACTAATACAGAAATGAACTATTTGAAATGGTTTGTCTGCAAGTACGAAATTAAGGTCAAAAAAGTATTGGGGCATTTATTAAAACCAGCTCGATAAGAAGCCAATTCTGGCAGAATGTCTTATATAACTGCAAATAGAATTGCAAACCTAGAAAACACTAGTTAAGAAGCATGGGGCAGGAGCTACTACGTTAGTCCATCATTTGCATGATAGCATGGGTCGAAAAAAATCGGAGATATCCATTGACATAAAAAACTTACCATTTGTCACTGAAAACGTGGAAGCTGTGAGAGAAACTTTTGTGAAATTGTAAATGTAAGTAAATCTACTGTACATAATATAATTTCGAAATACAAGAAGACAAAATCAGTTAAAAACAGACCAAGAACAGGTCGCCCACGTCGTTTCACTGAGCATGAAGAAAGGTGGATTGTTAGAAAAATTACTTGCAATCCTAAAGCCAGTGCAGTCAAATTAACTTTAAAAGCGCAACAAAGATTTAACAAGTCTGCTAATCCAGAAACGGTCCGGAATATCTTGAGAAAATACAATTTTAATGGCCAAGTAGCTAGAAAAAACCATTCCTCAGTAAAGCACATCGAAGAATTCGTTTAGAATTTGCTAAATCCTATATTAAAATGTCTCTGGAGTTTTGGAATTCAGTTTTATTTGTAGATGAGAGTAAATACAATGTTTTTGGAAGCGATGGGAAGCAAATCGTATGGCGAAAACCCAATAATGAACTGGAAATGAAGATTCTGACTCCTTCTGTAAAACATGGTGGTGGTAGCCAGATGGTCTTGGGCTGTATGAGTGCTGTGAGTGTTGGGAATTTACATTTCATTGAAGGAATGATGGACAAATATATGTATTTAGACATTTTAAAACAAAATTTGAAACAGAGTGCTGAAAAAATGGGCATATTGCCTCATTACAAACTCTATCAGGATAATGACCCAAAGCACAATGCTCATATCTGCAAACTCTGGGCTTTATATCACTGTCCCCAAGTAATTAAAACTGCTGCACAGAGTGCAGATCTCAATCCCATTGAGAATATTTGGGACCATTTGAATAACATAATTCGTAAATTTAAAATTTCCGGCAAAAATGAACTTAGAGAAAAACTCATGTCTGAATGGGATGAAATAGAAGGAAATGTTTGTGCAAATCTTTTGAAATCCTTGCATAAACGACTGAATGAAATCAGAAAATGTAAAGGAGGACCAGCACATTATTAAGAAATAATGTTTGAGTAATATCGAACAATTTTGTTTGCGTGCCCCAAAACTTCTTTGACCATGAATTTCAGTTATACAACAAGAAATGTTAATTTCAGTATTACTGCAATAATATTATAAATTAATTTTCATGTTTTTGGATTTTATTTAGTCTACAGATATGACATGTACAAAAAGCATTTGGTTTAAATTAAAAAAATGATTTATTCTTTCACAAAATGTGTGGTGGCTTATTGTGCCCCAATACTTTTTTGAGTCACTGTAAATAAAACTTGCTATCACGGATGCTAACATTAATTATAGATCTGTGCCCAATTTTCATATCAATCGGTTAAAAAACAGGTGTTCAAATTCCATATTTAGTTGAAAATGCACATTACGACTGTGTGTTGCGAGCGTTTTGCTTATTTCACTCAAGTTAGTATAGTTGGCATTTGACCTTGGCGGTTTACGAATTAAATTGTAGCGAGTCGCTCACACGCGCTTCGGAAATTATGGCAACCCCCTGAACATTAACTTCGTTCTGACATTTTCCAGCTGGAAGGTATGGTGAAATCTTACGTGATATCTGTAATAAGATTTCGTACTCAAAAACGTTAAATAAAGTTGTGGTACCTCAGCTCGCGTAAAAATTTACAACATACGCAATTTTTTTTTGCAAAATATTAAGTTTTGGGAAATTCAAGTTTCATTGTAAATCACCATTCATAATTTTTTTCTCAAAATAACCAGGCCTTAGGTAAATAGCCCAAGAATATTTACCTACCCACTGGGTGTTTACCCACCCCACATTACTGCTCGTATGCGAGAAAGTTTCGGGGAGGCCACTCCCGCTGGTTTCAGTTGTCTTGCGAAAGCGCATATGTTGCGAATGCATAATCAATAAGTCACTAGCCTTGAAAACTTCTATTCTCTCCCCCCTTCCCGGCCGTTATCTACTTAGGTGGGTGACTTACAGTGCCACATAAAAAATATCAAAATTTGACAAGCGTTTGATAGCTTCCACCACACCTGAAAAAACCACTGCCAGAACGTGAACCCTCTAAAAACCGCGACAATAAATGACGGCTAAAATTTCAGAGGGGACTTTCCCTTTCACATTAGTTCCCTTTAAACCACGTCTCTGCTCACAGTGACGACCCTCTTCACTTCAGTTCCACACAAAGGTGATCGGATGATCCCGGTCTCGTCGTGCCCTACCGCAGGGGGAAATCCCCAACGTCTTGTCAGAAGAAAAAATTGCACCCCCACCCTGTTAAATAAAAAATAAAATCAATTTTCGGGGCAGCGCTGTAACGAGGCAATCAACGGAACCCCAGGGGGAGGCGACGCGAAGTGAAGGGAAGATCCCCAATCAATACAGCGAGGGTTGTTCCTGCACGTCCAAAGAGCATCCGGAATACAAGATAAATTCAATCACCCTATTTTGCATCGCCCCCCCTCCCGTATTGGAGTCCCTTAATTTGTACTTTAGGGACACCAGGCGCTTTTTTTAGGACGCCACTTTGCACGACGGCATCGTCCGTGTCATTTTTTGCCCGCCTCCCCTGGGTAGGGTACATTATAAATGGTCCGATACAGTCCTCCCCTTGAATGATTTGTAGATGAAATTAAATTAATCTCGAATAAATCCGTAGGGGAGTTGTGGGCGGCACCGCCCCCTCGTCGATGCAAGGACGTGCACGTCACTTATCTGGTCTTACGTAGAATTCGGTTTGGATATAGGCGGGCCATGCACGCAAAATAATAAAAAAGTATTTGTTCTTGAATGAATTTCCAACGCCCTTCTGCTGTATATAAATTAATTAAAAAATGTAAAGGAGATTCCAGAGCCTCTAGCCAATAACATCGTAGCATGATGATGGTTGAGGATTTATACGTCTCTCTTGTCTTTGTGCGGTGTGATTGCATCAGCCGTTGCATTATTTTCTTAGAAAATATTTCCTCGTGCAATTTACAGAAAGAATGCCAGCCAAAGAACCATATATTAACAAAAGCATTTTTTTGTTTCCTTGTTAAAATTTTTAAAAATCTTAGTTTAGTAATGTCTGTGGTAATGAAGCGGTTTCTTCTTTGAGCTTTATATATTTCTTCTAATGATTGTAACGATAACGTGCGCACAAATATGAATTTAATACTGTCGCAGCATCCGTACAGTAACTAAAGCAATGAAAAGTATGGTTGTGAAATACAGTTAAAAATGCTTTTTACGTAGAATTCGGTTTGGGACACAAAATAATAAAGTATTTGTTTGTGAATGAATTTCTGGTGTATCTAAATTCATTCAAAAAATTCCCCTCAAGGAGCCGAAAGGGAAGATCAGTTCCTTCTGTCTGATTTTGCCGGCAATCTTTATACAAGAGTTTGTCAAGATGAGAGTTTCCCGACGAGCCTTAGGTTAAAAAGCAGTCGAAGTTGAGGGGTGGAAAAACATTTTTTGGAAATCATCTTATTCCACTTTGTCTATCTTTCTAAAATAATTTAACACTTAACGTACCATGACCGGTTGTAGACCTTTGATTAGAAAATTCGTATATAACGTTATCTCTTTTTCGCGCCTGACTTCGTGACTACTTATATTAAATATATACAATTAATTTTTCATGATTAATTTCCTTTTTACATTCTAATAAAGATGGTAATCTACCGTTATTGACCACGATAAGTCTTTTTGACCGAGAGAAAAACTTTATTGTCTTACAAAGTAATCGGATAAGAAAATAGGATGTACGTGCACAAACACATTCTACGTGCGTGTCCGTAAAGACGGTAGCTCAGATCCAAACCTCTAGTCGAAACAATGCGGATTGATAATGTTTTGGGTTCGATTCGTTTGTCTTGTCTTCGTCAGTACGGGTAAAGGCATGCGTAGCGATTTTTGTCTGTCTGCCAAGACGATAGCTTTATAGAGATGGAAAAATTCAAATTTTGTTTAATTAATTACATAAAGTTACTTTCTCGAATATTTCCTTACTAAAATCAATATTTTTTGCATTCATCAGGAAAAATAAAGTTTTCATCTCAAAATCGATCCTGTTCCTTTGACGGGTTGCTGTACGAATAGGCAGATATTAGATGTGTCGGTACGTTTAGTATTAAGCCTAGGTGTTCATAAATTAACCATTGAGTATAGAGATTCTCCAAAAAATTTCGACGGGAGGCTGTCTCTGCGAAACGGCCGCTGGGATTGAAGGGCGTAGACTTGCTTACTTTAGTCAACTGTGACTGTCTGTGACTAAAATTGTCCTAAGTGACTAAAGTAGCTCTATGTGACTAAAGTTGTTCTATGTGACTAAAGTAGCTCTATGTGACTAAAGTAGCTCTGTGTGACTAAAGTTGTTCTATGTGACTAAAATTGTTCTATGTGACTAAAGTAACTCTATGTGACTTTGACCTATGGCCTATGCTCTATGACCTTTCCCTGTTAAATGAATTAATATGAAATGAATTAATTATTAATCTGTTAAAATCCAGTTAACATATCGTTCTCAACCGATGCGTGTGCGCGCATCGGCCGCTGTGACGTCATCAAAATTCTTCGTGATTTTCACCAACTTTTCAACTCGACTGTGACTAAACCATAATTACAAATTCTAAAATTATTTTGTAATCTTCAATGTCTACCTTTCTCTGTTAAATGAAACTAAAACCAACTCTCTATGTTATTTGATTACGGAGCTATAAGCGTTTAACTTTACCACGAAATTCGACGTAATTCAACAATTCTTGAGTAATATTTCGCGTAAACGTAAGATCGATGAATGAATTGCCAAATGCACTTGGATAGTCTGCGTGCGCGCGCATCGGTCGCTGTGACGCCATCAAAATTCTTCGTGATTTTCACCAACTTTGAAGCTCGACTGTGACTGAACCGTATTTCCAAATCCTAAAGTTCTTTTACTAATCTTCAATGTCAACCTTTCTCTGTCAAATGAAACTAAAACCAACTCTCTATACTATTCGGTTGCGGAGCTATAAGCGTTTCAAAATACCACGAAAAGCGTCATAATTATTTCCTTTCCCGACACACCATTAGACCACTATAGAGAGACGTAAATCTACGTCAAAAAATGTGGAATAGGTGACAGACAAAACTTCTTGCTGGATTTTAAAGATTTTACTTATTTTAAATGGATTACAACATCAAAATCTCGAACTCGAATTTTTTCGATGGTTACAATATTTTCGCCATGTATTAATTCGCATATGGGACGTAAA
Source organism: Araneus ventricosus (assembly GCA_013235015.1). Taxonomy (NCBI): domain Eukaryota; kingdom Metazoa; phylum Arthropoda; class Arachnida; order Araneae; family Araneidae; genus Araneus; species Araneus ventricosus. The sequence continues at coordinate 20,341 of BGPR01020331.1, read as the reverse complement.
AAACCTCCATAAAAAATGACGTAGCATGAATGCATTTCCCAATCCCTTACCAATACATCGTTGGATATTGTCTTTTTTTTTTATCTGGTATAGTGTTTTGCTCCTTCATTCCCTTTCACCCAGCCCCTATCCACCAAAATCCAAACCTTTCAACACAACTCTTTTCGAAGAGCCACCTGTTAAACTCCCTTTGGAAAAATATTGCGGAGGTCCGCCGTGTCTCGGGCGAGGGCTAATTTGACAATCCATCAAAAAATTCATTAGTTCAGATTTAAAATCCGGACACGAGTGAAATCAATCAAGGTTCCTCTGCACAACCCCCTTTTTCGGAATAAACTCTGCAGAAACCACCTGAAATTTTTTTTCGCCGACCTCCCCCCTATCGATTAATCGATGGCGTCGCTCTCTGATGGACTTCCCTCGTGGATTTGGAGGGGGTCGTGAGCCCCCTGCTTATCTGCCCGGCAAATCGAAACTGCTTCCACCAGCCGCCTGCTTGAGTTTTATGGTTGTTGGAGATCCCGCCGATTTGGCGACGGAATTTGGCATCCGAAAGTTTATTCTGCCTGCAGAGGAAGTCCACTTGTACTGTAAATAATAACCAGTGGGAGTGACCTCCCCTAAACTTTGTCGTATACTGCTCAAAAATTTGTCATTTCCCCTCCCCTTGCGTGGATAAAAAAAATCGAACCTACTGTAATCCAGAATGCAACGAATATCAGAAGGTTTTTCATGGCAGATTGTAGTGATTGTAAAATATTTAAGGGAAGAATCATATTAAAAGAGATGCCTATGTATTAAAACATAGCAATATTTATTTTCCATCGCACTCCAGCAAGATCCGCTATTATACGAGCGAGCGAAAACAAAACAGGAGATAAAACATATCAATCTCAAACTCCGTCTCAAGGACAAACTGACGTAATCCTCCCGCTTGGTATGGAGTTCGTTTCAAAAGTGAACAAGTATGCGATTATACAGACCGACAGAGATTCATGACGATAAAACTGTGTACCAAATTTTATCCATCTAGCTATTCAAGTGTTTGAGTTATAGTGTTCGCATGACTTCGGACATACAGACAGACAGACTTCCCGTTGACGGATTTTGTCCAAAATTTGATAGAAACCTACAAATTATGTGTAAAGACCACATACTAAATTTCATCCCCGTAGCTCTAATAGTTTTCGAGTTATCGTGTTCACAGACAGACAGACATAATTCCAAAATTGTGTTTTTCGGACTCAGGGAGGTCTAAAACGTGGAGATTCGTCAAAATCTCGAGTTCGAATTTTTTGACGATTACAATACTTTCTCTTTGTATACTTCGTATACGAGAAAGTAAAAACCGTTTATTAATTTATTTAAAAGAAAAGCACTCTACAGAGAAAAACCCCAGTTGCAGAGTGCAGGCATAAAATGAATAATGGACACGCAAAGAACAAAAGCTGTAATCAGTGATTCTTGAAGATGTTAAAAAGCGTGTCACAAAATTAAAAGTTGTTTACGGAGAATATAAAAGTTCAAAAGTTCACTAAACCATGAAAAATGTTACAAACCCATAACTAATTTGAAATGAATACACACAAAAACATTAAAAGAGACGAGGATTCTAAAAGTTGTATACTGTGATATTAATACCATAAAAATACATTAAGGATTTAAAAGAAAATTGAAAACGTTAAACGCAAAAACCATTTTAAAAAACAAAGGATTTAAAAGTGTGATACACACAACACAAAATCTTTAAAAACACACTATGAATTTAAAAGTTTAAAGAAAACGCACTCTACAAATAAAAATCCAATTGCCGAGTGCAAAAACTGAATACAGACGCATATAAAAACATTTAAAAACGATGCGGAATTTTAAAAATGAACACGGAAAAATTAAAACGCATAACAACTTATTTAACATTAAAATTAAATACAGTCGAGTGAACTTGTAGATGATAAATTAGCTGGAAAATTTTTTCTGAAGAATAATTTGCGTGTACCTGCTGATTTCAGAGATCAAAAGGCAGTAGCGTGCATTCAACTGAAACAAGTGAAGCAGTGCTTCGGTAAGAAATTTGTTTTTTCAGATGCATCCTAGTTGTGTGTTTCAATTTCTTCAGTCTGGAAAACTACAAATGAAGCACGAATCTTTAACTCTACGCACAAACCACTTTATTGTGTGAATGGACAGCAAGGGGATAGGGTAAAAGAAATGAGACAGAATAGGTCTCACACAGAATCGCGCCTCCCTGCGTATCTGTCTTTCCAGCCGCCCAGGGATGCGGTGTGGAATAAACGTGTTTAAATGACACAATTGAATCGCGCTTCATATTCAGCTTGCCACCCTTGTGACACATTGGTTCAGTGGATTTCATGCTGTGGTTGCAGCTTACATGATATACTTGTTCCTCGCACCTATCACGTGACTTTGGAGAGCTGTGTTTAACAGAGAATTATGCAACATAATATGTAACTTACAAATTTAAACATGTAATATTAGTACACATTTGTAAACCCAGTATGGAAAATATTATGTTTATTGAAATTTCCGCTGCCTCTTTAGTTTCTAGAACCACCACAGCAAACTACTGCGGTATCTTTTGAAACATTTTATTTGACTTTTTGATTTGATTTGAGACCTTTGACACATTTTATTTGACTTTTTGATTTGATTTGAGACTTTTGACACATTTTATTTGACTTCTTGATTTGATTCGAGACTTTTGACGCATTTTATTTGACTTCTTGATTTGATTCGAGACTTTTGACACATTTTAGATTTGTTCTAATATTGTTTAATGGAGATTTCATTACTTTAAACCATGATATGATCAAAACGACGACACGTAGAATTACATTTCTAAATTCCCGCTCTATATTAATATGTAGGCGTCTCGGTCTCGCTAAGTTTAACGCCCAAACGTCGTATCTTTAACGAAATTTAAGTGGGTCTTCGGGTAAAATGACAAAGGAAGCCCTGATTTGTCAGTTTAACACATTCGCTGCCGCTATTCACGCCTGAGATTCGAAGCATCTAATTAGATGACCCCTTCTCTGCCATCTCTTAACTACAGTAGAGAAGGGGCCATCTAATTAAATTATAGGTTCTGGACGCACCAGCGCGTTGGTGGCAGTGAATGTGTGAACCAACCACGCGAATGAATCTGCCCAAGTCAGCACGATTTATTTATTTATTTATTTGTTTAATTTAAAGAAAAGCACACTACAGAGAAAACTCCATTTGCAGAGTGCTGACGAAACACACAAAGAACAAAAGTCACAATGAGTAAATAATAAAAAAAATGCCTTAGAAAGCAAAAAGTAGACCACAGAGAATACATAAAATCACAAAACTTTAAGCCACACTATGACACAAAAAGCCGTATTATTTTAAAATTTAAAGTTCATTTTCAAAAAGCAAGTGTCAAAAAGTCAAAACACGCAAACACCGAATCTAATAAAAAAACACACCGGAAGTTTAAAAATTTAAAAACGTAAATACACACTTGAGATTTTTAAAAAAATGCAACACTTAAGATAAAAATAAATCAAACCCAGCGCCAAAAAACTGGTCGAATACATAAGAACACGGAAAATCAAATAGCGTAAAAATCTAAAATGTTGTAGAAAGGAAAAATAAAACATATCGTGTATTTAAAAGATGAAAACATTTCGACTTAAAAGCACCGAGAGACATATTAAAAATGTCGAGTTCATCAGAGAACGTGTTAAAAATTTTATAAAACCTATATAACGAGAACCCGTTAATATAATTAAATTTTGAATCTAAATTTGGAAAGAAACTCTGGTTTCTTAAAAATCTGGCGGGCACAGCGAAATCTATTGAGATCATTATATCATTACAATCAATTGAACCATTAATAACTTTGTAAAAGCAAAGAACGCAAGAAACATCTCGTCTGGAGGATAAACTAAGCATATTAGTGGTACTTGTCATTTTTTGGTCAATTTCAAGGTAAAATTTCATGTAGAAGTGGCTAAACTATTTTTAGACATACCTAGTTATGTGCGCAATTTCGCTTCATACAAAGAATTTAACCTTTTATTTCTTTTTTGGAGTAAAAATCCGGTTTTGTCGCCGTAGAGGCCATATGCCGCCAACCATGGCGCACATCCAGTTCCCTAACTCTGGTTAAAGCCTGGCCCGCGATTTTTACGGCTGACCGTGTGTCGGAGAGGTAATTCCGAGAAATTTCCTTTTCTTTGATTCCTTTTATTTTTTGCCTCGGTGCGAGTCTTTCTATTACCTTTTATAGAGAGATCACGGAGTAATTTCTCAAATCATGTTCGCTCCGTTCCGCTTGAGAGTTGAGAATTTTTTTGCATCGCTTTTCTTTTAAATGGGTACGGATTAGCCGTTTCTTTTTATTTGGTTGCTATTAGAACCGGCCATTGTCGGAGGAAATAAACAGATTTTCCGTTTATTTTTCCCCCACCATCAAGACTTTTCTTTTAAGATTTGATGTTTAATCTACGGTACCCAAAGTGTGAATGCTGAATTCCAAGTATTTTTGGCCCGCTAAGCGTTCAGTTATTTTGACCTAATTGATTTAAGATCTTTCTGAAGTGAATAATTGGACCTTTTATTGCGTTTAATCACGTCTCTGAAATCTTAAGAATATTTTATCAGCGTCAGTTTAAGAAATTATACACATAAGAATGTATTATCTGGTTTTGAATTGACACGAGGAACGAAAAAATACGTCTCAAACACTTAGGGCAGCGGATCCCAACCTATGGGCCGCGGCCCACTTGTGGGTCTCAGATAGCGTGTTAGTGGGCCATGGAACGCTAATCAAGAGTCGAAGGAGAGGGAGCTTCACTAGTCGTCACTCATTTATTGCTTTATAAACAATATATTGAATCCTATAGAAAAGTCTTTTGTGTTTTGCGGTTAGTGTTTTTTTGGGTGATAACGGCTTATTTTAACGTTTATTCGGTAGATGTTAGCAGAAAAAAGCACTAGGAATATCAATGGGAGGCCTCTCCTCCTGATGAGCGGTTTACCATGATCTTTTTTCCCATTATTTTATATTTTCCAAATTTCTCGTGTCATCTTTTTTCGTTTAAATTGTAATATATAATATGTGTGTGTGTATGTTTGTATTTTTTTCACCTGTATAATATACTTAGTGAGCCTCAAAATATTTTTTACTCAACAGATGGTCCGCACAACCAAAAAGGTTGGGAACCGCTGACTTAAGAGAATTGTACAGCTTTCAGATCATCTGACCTAACGCCACCCCGATACCCATGACCACTAGAGTCACCTCATCGGCTTTAAGGGGTCTATTCTGGTACCCCCGGTTGGGTTGGGTTCCGCGTTAACAGGCTGGAACCCAACCGGGGGTACCAGAATAGACCCCTAAATGGGCACAAGGTGGATAGAGCACGAACACCACAACCAGAACTGTCGAACTCCCACAACCCAAAGCCCCAACCACTTTATTGAAAAATAACATTTACAAAACAATTACTATTTCCAGAAATGTGCAGAATTAAAAATGCGAAATATCAATAAAAAAATAAATAACATATAACATAAAAGCAGTTCAAGCAGTTCTACCTGTTTAAGATGTTTCACTGTATCAGTCTTATTCAAAACACGCTAAAACAATTAGTTGTTGGGTCTGGAACATTTAGTTGATGACGCTATGAATCTGGTTTAAACAGGAATTCATATTCAAGAATATGTTTGATTATTAATTTAATCTTTTTCCGTGAAAGTTGGTTATTGGCTACATTCTTAAGCCATGGATCTCGAAGTTTTATGGCAGGAAGCTTCATATGCCATGATAAAGTAAATATGCGTGATGTAGCACAGTGCAATGGGGTACCAATTTCGCCACAACTGCAAATTGTTGCGGGTGCCAACTTGAAACGATGAAAGTGTATTGGAAATGGACCGTGTTTGGTGAAGAATAAAATTTCTTCTCTATTCCAGCTATTAAATAAGTCGACCTGCCCGTGTCGCCATCGGTCCAAATTTTCTGCCATCTTCGTCACCTGACCGCGGGTCAAAATGATGAGGCCCGTCCCTAAATTATCCTTGTGTTGCTTCAGAACGGGACGTTAATATAAACTAAACTAAATATATCTGTCTGTGAAAATAAAGACAGATAAACATTATTCCGAAAATGTTCTTTTTGGACTCGGGACTCAGAAACATGCAGATTCATCAGGTAGAATTTTTTGAAAATTTTCGTTCAGTTTATTTATATTATAATCTCGTTTCGAAGTAAAACGGGTCTATTTTGGAATGGACCTCGTCGTTTAGAATCGCGGTCAAACGACGAGGGCGACACCTGAGACGGTACCCCTCTCCGAACTTCCACACCACACCAGCGGAGCTATTAAATAAGTCTATCTGCCCGTGTCGTCATCTGACCGCGGTTCTAAATGAATTCTGTCTCAAAATAGCCCTCGCGTTGCATCAAAACGGAACGTTAATATAGCTAAACTAAATTAATAAAACCGTGTTTAAAAAATTTTCTTATTCATGTAACAGGAAATACTCGCCAGTAAAAACCACGAAAGAAACTGCATCCAAATACCTTCTCTGGAGAAGCACTTGCACTGTCTTCTTGATCCCAACTGCAGTTCTTGGCGGCACTTAGTGGTGGGTCTTCCTTGTCAGACCGCAGGAATTCCATTTCTGGCTGCCTGACACCCTCTCGATGCATGCCATTTCCATAAATATTGCGATCGGAAGGAGGGGAGGGCAGCACCCAGAAAGGCACCAACAACAGGTGGGCTGCTTGTCGTCCACTCCTTCCCTTGAACTTGCTGAAAGCCCTTACGGATAGCGAAGAAAAATGTATATTTTCAATGATATCAATTTAATTGTCGTAAAAATTTTGCCTAAATTTCTCAATTTTTGTAAATATAAATTTAAATATGAGTTGCAACGATACTTCTCATTAATGTAAAGAAAGTCAAATTTATTTAATTATTTCATCGAACTTTTAAATCGCATGTTTCTCCTTTGCTCAAAGAATGATCCAAAAATTTTCCTCGGTTTTTGCATACTGAATTAAAACACTATCTTTTTAATGATTCCAATTTTGTTTATTTTTTACAAATCTTTAAAAACGAATTCTCTAATATAATTTGCAACATAACCTTCTCTGGTTGTAATAAAATGCGTTTCATTTCTATTACTTCGCCAGTTTTTGTAGGCCAGTTTATCTGACTTCATTGCTCGAAATCAATTCACGAAACTTGTATTTATTCGAGTTTTCTTTGCCATTGAATGAAAAACAGTTTTAAAATGTTAGCAGTAATTTATTTTTCATTATTTGAAATTAAAGTATTAACTTAAATTCTATTAATATAATGGGAGAGCTTTATCTCTGTAAGTATCTCTTAAAGCTGTTTTTTTTTCAACTTTATTTATTCCAGACAGTTTTTGGGGGAAGGAAAAAAAATATTGTCACGGCATTTGTAATTAAAGAGGAAAATGAACTATTATTTAGTGAAAAATAAAAAGAATTTCAATTGAAAGTGAGAACTCTGCTCAATTGAATGCTTTTGATTAAGTGTTTTAAGTCAAAAAGAAATTTCTAAACTATGTTCGTGAATGATTGTGGAATTTATATTTAAATATTTACAGACCAATACCAATTCTCTGCTACTATTGGTGTAGTATTCAGCTCTACTTTTCTTTGAATTTCAGAAATTTAAATTGATAAATATAAACGAATATATCTAAGTTTCACTTCATGGGGTAATAATTGTTGAAAATATGTTTGAAAACAATCAATGTTCTAAAGATATCAAAACATTTTTATATTCTTTATATATACATGATGAACTTCAGTTAAAGCCCCCACTAAATAGTACGATACTCATTTGTATAACGATCTAATGCAAGTTGTGTTTTTCTTTAGCAGACTTAATGTGCCTTGACAATCCTTGCAATAAGCAGACAATATTTGGTACGTTAAACTTTTATGTGGCTACATCATAAAGCTTTTCAAATATTATGTCACAAAATCAAACGTACGATTTATTTTAAGGATATTAGAATCTGTAATCATATCATTGCCCTGGTGGATTAAATCCAACAATGCAGTCGATACATGCATCCGTCTAATGTCATAAATGCGAGATGACTGTACGTTTATGACATTGGATACCAATAGTGTCTTCACTGGTTCGGAGAATATATTTTAGTTAGATCGCAGCAAAAATTCTATAGAGTTGCTCCAATAACCAGACAATATTCGGCTGGTTAAATCTTTATCTGGCTACAACTTTTCAGGTTCAGGCAGGTTCTCTGCAACTTTTCAGTCTCAAAATCAAAATCTGATATATTACAATAATATCAGAATCTGAAAGCACATCATTGTCTTGCTGAATTACGTACAACAATGCAGCAAATTCCCTCTTTTGATGCCATAAATGTGATATTACTGTTCATTTATGGCATCAGAAGATCGTTCTTCACTGCTACTAAAATCTATCGTTTATAGAATATATTTCACTTAGATCGCTGCAAGGAATCGAATAGGTCTTTTATCTGGCAAAGTCATGTAACTTTTCAAACTTTATGTCACAAAATAAATTTCTATATATTTCAAGTATATCAGAATCTGAAAGCCTATCATTGCCGTGGTGGATTAAATCCAACAATGCAGCCGTCTAATGTCATAAACAGGAGACGGCGGTACATTTCTGACATTAGATACCAACCGTATCTTCTCTGCCACCAAAATCTAGAGTTCGCAGAATATATTTCACTTAGATCGCCGCAAAGAATTCGACGAAGTTGGTCCTTTCCTGAAAATGCTGTTTAGATTTATGCTAGTACCTTTCCCATATCACAGATACATAGGGATTTTTTCTTCTTGGGTCTTTTTTAAGCAATTTCTTTGTAAGATGGAGCTTACTTTTTGGCGTTTCCTTCGCCGTAAGCAGATACATTTAAAGTGAAACGTGAAATTCGATAGAAAAACTCCTCCGCGAAGAAGGTTTTGATGCTTATTTTATGAATTCTGTCTGGTGGCCAGAAAGC